>JASWJB010000393.1:0-33947 GCA_032433595.1 Conoideocrella luteorostrata
TTTCCCTTTCATCTCCCTCAAGGGACTCGTACTGGCTTTAATTAGCTGCCCCTCTTTGGGCTGGCCGCTTCTGGCATCTTGACCACTCAAAGTCGTGTCTCTCTTTAGTCTCGGGAATGACTTCACCTCGTCCCCTAGCCTCATTGATCACCCCAGTCACACCTATTGCCCAAACGGCTGACCCCCTGGCCCATACAAGTTATTGCTACTGCTGATACCACGACCAACCATCATTGTGATGCCCCGGCGCGAGATATCTCAACGGTACTGACAACAAGACTTGCAACAGGGCGTGCTAGATTCCAAGCTATCTCGTTCTCCGCCATCTGGCAATCTAGGCGCATTTCATGGCTGAGAAGCTCACGGATGCCCAGGTCGCTGACCTGCTGACCATCCTGCGCGGTGACTCGTCCCTCGATGCCAAGGTCCAGTTCGTCACCAATGTCAAGTCCGGCATCAAGCAGCACAACGTCCCCGAAAGCTGTGTAGCCCAATTATTCGACGGACTGCGCACCGCTACCTCGTCGCAGCATGCGGCCCTCGTCAACGCCGGCTTCACTGCGCTCAACCACCTCCTGACGCGGCTGTCGCGCCAAGATTCTAAGCTCCTCGCTCGAGAGGCTGCCCGCACGTTGCCCCTTATTATCGAGAAGCTGGGCGACCAGAAGGACAAGTACCGAACACTAGCCGCCGCGTCGCTCAATACTCTATATCCCGTAGCCGCGGCCGATGTTGAGCGCTTCATGCGCAACTCAGCTCTGACTGGCAAGAACCCGAGAGCTAAAGAGGCAGGCATGCACTGGCTCCTGCAGGTGAATAACGAGAGCTCTTGACCCCTTGATTTAGTCGTCTGATGACTTGTGGAAGAACCACAAGCGCTTCGCGCCTGTTCAATAAGCAAGTACTAACTCGCTTGTCTGTGCTATAGACACACCAGGAACAGGGACTACCATTCCGGGGTTATGTTCCCGTGCTCATGGAGCTTCTCGAAGATGCTGACGGCATGGTTCGAGACACTGCTAAAACCACCGTCATCGAACTTTTCAAGTAAGCTAGGCAACATACTTCCACAGTTTTTCAAGAAGCCCCTTTCCATTCTGACGCCCAACTAGGACCGCTCCAAATACTGCCAAGTCAGATCTCAAGCGACAATTGAAGAACTTCAAAGTTCGGCCCGCAATAGAACAAGCCATCGTGAAAGCGTTGGCTCCCGCGGGTGGTCGTCCGGAGACACCTTCCGATGGTTTTTCCTCTCAGCCTTCTCAATCTTCTCAACCTTCTCAGTTATCACAGTCAAACCGTCCGCACCTTGCCGCCAGTGTTTCGTCCCTTGGAAGCGAACGACCCACTACTCCGATGCCCGATGCTCAAGCCGAAGCCGTCGAGCCACAATATGTTAATACCAACCGCGAATTAGATGATATCTTTAAGGACATGGCATGGTTCTTCGACGGCAGAGAAACAGAACAAAACTGGATGAAGCGCGAGCAGTCCATCAACACTCTGCGAAGGCTCAATGCTGGCAATGCTGCCACAGATTTTCTGGATGTTTTTGTCGCCGGGCTTCGCAGCTTGTTAGATGGTATTATCAAAGCTCTCACCTCGCTGCGAACGAGTCTGTCAAAGGAGAGTTGCGGTTTGGTTCAGGAGATAGCCGTCTCACTTGGCCCCGCCATGGATCCCATGGTTGAGTTGCTCATGCAAAGTCTCGTTAAGCTGTCTGCTGGAACGAAGAAAATCAGCTCGCAGATGGCAAATGTCACCGTCGACAGGATTATTAGCCGAGTTACCTACAACCAGCGGCTGATGCAGCATATCTGGGGTGCCAGCCAAGACAAGAATGTCCAGCCCAGGACATACGCAACCGGCTGGCTTAAAACCGTCCTGAGGAAGGAAGCAGGCCACAAAAGCCACGTCGAACATACCGGTGGCGTGGAGCTGATGGAAAAGATTATTCGCAAGGGTCTGGGGGATGCCAATCCCGGTGTGAGAGAAAAGACCAGGTCTGCTTTCTGGGCGTTTTGGGCCGTCTGGCCTGCCCGAGCTGATGTGTAAGTATTTTCTTCGTGATGCGCAGAGTTGCAACGTATTGTTTGCTGACAAGACAGCAGCATTATGACCGATCTTGATGGCACAGCTCAAAAGCTCCTGAACAAGGATCCCAGTAACCCCAACTCCCCCAAGAAGACAGACCCGCCAGTCCGGGCTGGGCTTGGGCTCTCAAGGAGCACCATGACTTCTAGCAAACCCAGCCTCCGAGAAACTATGCTGGCCCAGAAGAAGGCCGCTCTGGCTGCCAAGAATCTACCAGCCAGGCCTGGTTCAGCCATGGCTCACATTTCCTCGCCAGCACGCACAACTTCGAATGTTTCGGCTCATTCCACCACGTCTACCAAATCAGCCGCAACCCGCACCCGCCCCGAATCATCGACCCTGTCCGTCAACGCCGGAGGCATGTCCGTGGCACCCATGAGGCCGGCTCGACGAAGACCGGAAATGGCTGCTCGTCCAGCTACAGCTGGCCCGTACTCTGTACGAGATCAGCACGGATTGGAGGCTGATAGCCCGGAGAGCATCAAGTCCAAGCACCCTACTCCGAGGCAGCCAAAGGTTGTCACGCCTAAGAAGACGGTTCCCAAACCACGACCAGGGCATCAATCACATGCTAGCGAGTCTAGTATTCCTTCACCAGCATTCCGACAATCCACCTCGAGTCGCATCGCTTCGCCTCGTGGCAGTCCAGTGGCCTTGAAGCATGCGCATACTTCACCGCCTTCAGCCGGTCGTGCAAAGCGGAGTGAAGATATTAACAAGGCAGTACCGCAACTTGCTAACCCGCATATGTCTGCTCCAGAGCATGAAGCGGCGAGAACCCAAGAGTCTCCCGAGATTGCACGAGCATTACCACTTGCTACTAGCACACAGGATGACAAAGTCGAGTCTCAGCCAGAAACTCAATCAGAAACACCATCTACCTCACTCAAAGTTTACGAGGACCCGTTCACAGATGAGGTTTCATCCGCGACAAAGCCAACCTTCAACGTTCCTGTCTTGGAGGATAAGCCGGTAAATGAGGTCGCAGGGAACTTGCCCAAGGCGAATGGCCAGCACCCAATGTCAGATCAACTGGACTCTCCAGAGAAGATTCGCCAAAATTCCAAACTGTTGGACAGCGGAATAACCAAGATCAAGAATAAGAATCTCGAAGTGCACGGTTTCAGGAAGCTACAGTCACTCATCCGGGACAACAAGACCGTCTTTACTGATGAGAAGTTTGAGGCTCTCCTGCTGGGTCTCTTCCAGTACCTGGAGGACCCTCTGCCGGGCATCCCGAGTGAAAAAGTACAAGATGTCAAGGCTCAGATCCTATCCACCATCAAGCTGCTGCTCAAGAAGGAGCGTGAGAACTTCCAACCTCATGTGTCCAAGGGTCTTGAGTCCCTGCTCGAGACACGAGGTGCCTACGATACGAGAGCTCACGTTGTAAGTGGGCTAGAGCTCCTGGCAGATGAACTTGTCACCATCGGAGACGGCTCAGAAATCGTCGTCGTCCTCACCAAGAGACTTCAAAGTTGCTCGGACGCCACAACTGAAGGCTGCCGAACCCTCAGCATGGGCCTACATGTTCTGAGGGAAATGCTGGAGAAGCGCCAGGAGTTTTCACCCACAGATAGCGAACTATTGCAGCTGACTACCCTGGCAAGCGGCTGCTTGGAGTCTGCCGATTCTGGAGTGCGGATGGACGCTGTCAAATTTTGCGTCTCACTGCATGACCGCGTAGGGGATGCTGGGTTGTGGGATGCATTGAAGGATGTCAAGGAGGACCCAAAGAGTTTGATTACCTACTATATTGTGAAGAAGCAGCGTGAGAAGGGGGCTGCGTGAAGTGACATTTGATGGACGTATGTGTATTATTAAAAATGGCTGGGGGTTTGTCTGGTGTTTTGGAGCCGTGGTGGTAGGCGTTGGTGTTATTTGGTAGGAATTAAATATTGTAATGTCATTTGATAAGAGTGCAGTGCAACTTTTTTTTTACATATACTTCTTGTTATCATTTGCCATGGCGCAGCCTGCTGGAGGTCATTCTCAAAGGCAGTTTTAGAACTATGATGCCAACCGTTGCGGTGTTCGGGAATCATATACCGAACGGGTTTTCCTTTTTCTATCTAACACTTTACACAGTGCATCGGTAAATGACAGGGATCATGACATTATATATCCATTTCAAATAGCGTTTCTCAAAATAGATACTCCGTATAGTGCACTGATCTCGACAACCTTGCCATTAGATGAATTAATTGACGGGCATAATACGTAACCCAAATAAATACCCATGTAAGCCACCACAGGGTAACTAGCTCGTTCCCTCAGCTCTGCGAAGTCACTCTCACAGTTTCACTCTCTCTAACCCTCCTCTCACCCTCTCACACACTCCCTCAGTCACGCGCACCCGCTACAGCAGCAAGCTCCCCATCAAACGAGAGTAAGGCGAACACCAAGAAGAAGAAAACCCAAAAAAAAAGAAAAGGAAAAAAAAAACGAAATGAACAAAATAAACAACAACGAAATGATGGCCTTGCCTCGTTCTGCCCCGTAATGGAATCGAACCATTGATCTTGTCATTACTAGTGACACGCTTTACCACTGAGCCAACGGGGCTATTCCCGATGTGGAAGCCGACGGAGATGAATGAGATTATAACTATGCACTGACTGGTCCAGGAATCAGGTTGGACGGGCATGGGGGGATCAGGGCCGGCACTTGCTCGGGAGATGAGACGGGAGAGAGAGTCTTGTATGTACGGAGGGGTAGTTAGGGAGGGAGAGGGAGCTGAATGACATGAAAACCGTTTTTGAAAAGTCAATTGACGGCGGGACAGGGCTGTGTGTGTAAGAGAGGCAGACAAACGGGACGGCAAATGCGAGGAGCTCGTGCATTGCGCAAGAATACGTCACGGTTGAATAGATTACTCTGTTCTCCGTACAGTCATAAGATTTCTCGTCTTAGTCTAGGGCGGGCTTGACGCGAGGGATCCGAACTCATTCTCTGTTATTGGGACACTGAGTAACTGACTATCATCTGGCTGGTCTAGCCAGCAAACACCATCCTCATCACTTTTAGCTCTCTGCCTACACTTCAATCCCATCTCGTAAGAGCTCAATAACAGTACCCACGCCACTATCTTTCGCCGGCTAGCGGCAGAAATCCTCCAAAGTCCAAAACATTAAAACAAACAGCCGCACTAGCTTGAAAGACAACAAAGAGGCTAGAAGTTTTTCACATAGCTATTAGATTCGACCATGAGAAAGACAGGATGGAAACGAGGATCCTATAATGAGTTCAAAACCCGAACACTGAACATATATGCCGTCTCCTTCCTCCGCCGTGTAGAATTGGCAGTAATGGGATGGGAGGGCGCGCGGAAATAGAGTATTTCTCAAACGAGACTACCACGGGTATTGTGACTGATATTAAGCCTTCATGGAGCAAACAAGAGAGTTTATGCAGCGCAAACCGTGCACAATATGCTTGATTTCTTTTCTGAAATTGATGTCTAATCGGTACAAATGTGACCAACCATTAATTAACCCGTGCAGTTATAAGACTGTCAGTCTTGGTCTATGAGTCCTTGGCAGTTGTGCCAGGTGTATACAGCGCGATCAAAAGCTGGTCCATGTTGGTTATTGAGTATATCGAAGATGTTAAGGTGCATAAAACAATAGGGATCATGGGTCGGGGCAATGTAATTTGCAGAATGGGCATCACACATTTGATGCCTCTCGGTCTGACGAAGAAGGATATCATTGAAAGTCGAACAACGAAAAAAAAAAAAAAAAAAAAAACGCCAGCGCTACAAAAACCGCTCGCATTCGAAAACGTGATCAAAAGCAGTGGATGTCGCAAAAATCAGAAACCAAGCTGGTTTGTCGAGCCGAACAAGTGGCCGTGGAGCCCCGGTAAACGTACAATGCGGCGGGAATGATCCATCGTGAAGCTCAAGAATCGTCAAAGATGCGATTGGTGTTTTCGATAACGAATTGCACGGCAATGTTCTTGGCGTGCATATCGGTCATCTCACGCTCGATGCTCAGATCTCGCATGATCGTAGGCGCAAACACGACGGCTAGGTTCTTTGGCGACATCTTGAAGACCGTCAGTGGCGCTCTGCATTTGAGAAGCTAAAAGGTTTAATAACTCACCAAATTTTCAGGTTCGCGCTGAGCCACTCGGTGAAGATGGAACATCAGGAATTCGAGACAGTCACTGTGTCTTTCCGGCATAGAGGCAAATGTTTTCCGGAGGTGCATGCACCTCTCGGCCTCATCGACAATAGCTGCATAATATGTCAGATTAGATCGAGAGAGAAGTTGTCGTTAATACACTTACCATTAGATTCCAATACGTGATCGTAGACATCAAATGTCAAGAGTGGAATGGGCAGCTTTCGGAAGTACTGCTTCAAAACACTCGTGACCGCAGTAATGTCCATGTCCGGGTCCGAAATATCAAAGTTCTCGTTCTTTTCAAAGCCATCCTTAATCATGTTCACCTGAGAATTCCCACCAGTCTTGCGGTAAATACCCTCTTGGTCCATGCCTCGCAGCTCAACCTCTTCAATACACCGTGTGATAACGGCCGGGATCTGGCGACGTTCAAATTCGCTACGCTCAACCAAATCCGATCCAAAGAGGGTAGATGCAGGTTCGGCAGCCGCCGCCGCCGTTGCAAGCGCGCTCGCCGAGACTGACTTGGGCATGGCGGTCTTTTTCCCGAAGAACCCGAAGCCTTGCCTGCCCGGATCCAACTGCTGCTTATTCTGGCCATTATATGCCGCCGGGCTGGCGGACTCAACCTGCGCAACGGTCATGTTGTAAGGAAGGCCAATGCTATCCCCAGCAAGGCCTTGATGCTGGAGCCTTTCTCGATCGTTTTGCTGGAATGCAACGACTGCCCTATTGACACCTTTGGCCACGTTTTGTGCCATCGTCTTGGAGCCCTTCTTCCAGTTGAACTTTTTCACTTGGCCTTTTCTAACCTGCACCACCATGGGACCGCCGTGCTCCACGATTGGTTCCTCATCACCGACCAAGGTAGCCCCCGTGGTCATGCTTGTAGCATCCAGATTGAGGGACGATCCACCAGCACCAGACTTGCTGGCGCCATATATGCCCAAGCCGTTGGGCGACTTGATGTCCCCCCCAATTTGAGACTTGAAGCGCTCCTGAATCTGGTGCGTCAAGTCATTGTTCATGTCTGCCAACTGAGCGTTTTTGGACGATAATTGCTCAAACTCCATCAGCGCGCGATCCCGGTCAGCCACCGCCGAGTCCCTCTCTTCAACCAACTGATTTCGCTCCTCATGAAGATTCTCAATCGATTCGGACATGGCCTGTTTGACAGCATCAAGCTTCTTGACAAATTCTTTAATGGCCGAGTCTTCCAGTTCTCGAGGGTCGATAGGCGTCTTCGTTTCCTTGGCGCGCTCAACGTAACCAGCTAGTACCTCGAGCTGACGGATCATAATTTCAGTTTGCGTATCGAGAACGGACACAGTCTTACGTTTCTCGACTAATTTTTGGTTAAGATTTTTGAGGTCCTTTTCCGAGCTGAACTGTCTCTCCAATTCGGCTACACGCTGCTCCGAGTTCCTAAGTTGTCGCTTTAATACGGCAGCATTTTCGGGAGACGACATGGACATTGGGCTGCCAATGTCATGAGATATGCCGGGGTGGTTGTCACCCATAGGCGACTTGGGCCATCTTGGCGACACAGTAGCTCGTGTTGTTTCGCTGATGCTTCGGCTGTGACTGATCCTAGTAGGGTTGTGATGATAGCTAGACTCCACGCTACCAGTGCGACCATGACGCACCACATTAGAGACTCGTCGTAGAATGGAAGAAGAACCTTCATCGGTACCAAGGATCCTAGCCATGTCTTCATCCAAACTGAAATCTCCCCCACTGCTCCACCTAGGTAGTTTCGGCGAGACTTTCGGTTCACCCTGCTCCTTGCCGCCGGCTGATCCTTTACGTGGTGTGTGAGCCTGAGCACCCGCTGGCGGCGGCGGCGGCGGCGGCGCTGCACGGGGCTGTGTGTAAGTATCGGTCATGCCAGCCTGGTCTGGCTGGCCTGATCGGGAGCCAGGTTGTCCTATTACTAAAAGTCGTTAGCAAATATTCTTTCCGTCCACATACCCTTGATGCCCCTGCTCGAGTTCATCACATACCATTTCTGCCGGCGCTTGAAGGAACCTCCTTTCGTGGGATGGCTTTGGCGGGCTCCTGACGGCCAGCGCCCCTGGCACCGTCAGCATCTTCAGAAGTGCGTGATTCGTTGGCCCTTCGGGCCTCAGACAAGTTAGAGTGGCCATCCTTTCGCACAACACCATTGGATGTCTTGCCAGAAGCATTATCTTGAGGAAGAGATGAATGTGAACTGCTGCTGCGCGTTGATAGCCCCTTCTTTGTCACCGGCGCATCCTGAAGCTTAAATTCGTCACCCGAGACGGAGGCCTTCCTCTGGTCTGATTCCGCTGTCTTGGAGAACTTTGCAGATTTCAGTCTGGCAACATCGAGATCTGACGAAGGCTGCCGCCCTTTTTCTTGAAAAGCGATGTGAGGCGTTGAAGCCACAGAATCATCCCGCTTTTCGGATCCAGAGCCTTTGGGAACGCTGAAATAGTCCCTCTCTTTTCGTCTGGTCCCCTCGGCGGCGTTGTCCGAATTGGATAGAGGCGTACCGACGGGCGCAGGACTGGGGTCCAGGGCAACTGGTATAAAATAGCTCTCGGGTCCTTCGCCAGGCCCGGAGTCGGCACTTTGATAGATGGAGGAGTTACGATTCTTCCGGTAGGTAGTTGCGGGCAGGCTCAGTCCTTCAGTCTTGGCTGATGAATCCGGCCTTTCAGGGGATCGGGCTGGTCTTGAGCTACCCCTTGAAGACGACTCATTGTGTCTATGCGCCGGTCGTGGGCGTGGTGAGAGTTCAGTAGGAGTGTCGGACTCGGGGTCGACACGATCGTTCGAAAAGGCGTTTAGCGGAATGGCATTCGGCGGCAAGGCAGGAAGTGACTTTTCGGTAACCATTGGCGATTGGTCTTTCTCTCGGGATTTGGCACTCGAGGCAGCTTTGGACTTCTTCCGCCGCCTGGCCATGAGAGTTTCATGGCACCCCATGCAGAATATGCCTTGTGATGTCCTCGCATATCGCAGGTTTTCAATCTTTCTCTTGCAGTTTCGGCACCGAAAACATGTCGCGCAAAAGGCTTGATCTCCGGTGAGAATTGCGAGATCCTCGATCTTGTTGCCGCAAGCACTGCAGCTGTAGGTGCAGTTGTTGCAGATCAACGAACCGTCGCCGAGGAGCAGTAGGTTGGCGTCAGAGTCAAGGAGGGTGCCGCAAGTATTGCAGCGGAAGCAATCAAGATGCCATCGGTTCCCGGCTATGAATTGATGATTGTTAGCAGCGATCCAATCGGACCTTGGGGTGAATGAAATCAGTATATATATCCCCGCGGGACTCGAGACTGCACTCGATGGCAGCGCTCAAGGGAGCCTTTGCGGCGGACGATTCGAAAATTCCTGCGCTATGCGACATACCTAACTCAAATGCTTTGCCTTCCTCCAGAATCTAGAAAATACAAATTACAGTCAGCATCGATACTTGTCAAGCCTGCTGCGAAAAGCAGAACTTCTGGTCGAGGAAGTCTTCCAGGCGGCGGATGCGCACAAACCTCTCCGCAACCCTTGCAAGGGAACACATCGTCATTGTCCATAGGACTCTCAAGATACTCGTCTCCTACGGCGGCCATGGTGCAAGAATGAGGCTCACGCGGCCAGTTCACGCAAAGTTGTTCCAATATATATTGCCGACGAAATCGTGCGACGAGCCTGGTTCGAGGGTACTGTGTCAGTCCGGCGGGCTTGCACGTCGTCGGGGCGGCCGCGACGGTAGGAGCTTCCCTGGCTGCCGCCAATGGATTCAACGACGCAGGAACGCTGTAACAGCTCGATGCTGGCGAGAACGACTCCGAGCCACGACGACGGAAGGTGAGCAGAAGAAGAAAGTCGTGCTTGTTGAAGGTGCAAGGGCCAGGGAGTCTGGCACAGCCAAAAGTCTTCGATAGGGTTAGCCAGTCAGCACAGACACGAGGAGGCGAGAGGGCGAGCAACTGCGCGTGTGTTGGTGGCGTTGCCAGGGGTTCAGGGCAGTCAAAGGGTGCACAGGCGGTGCTGGTCCACTGTTGGGTTGGGGCTGCGAATCGACGCTCCTCATTTCTACCTGCTCTCCGCGTCTCTGCGTCTCTGCGTCTCTACGTCTCTACGGAGCACGTCTACTGCGTAACTACTGAGTACTACGTACTAAGGACATAAATTAGTCGCTCCCCCCCCCCCTCACGCCCCTCACCACGCATTGTACAAAGGGTCGAGCCGCCGCGGCAATGCGGTCCGTGAGAGGAACGCAAGGTCACCGTGAATATGTACCTCGGCGTTAGACAAGAAGGGAGCGACGGGCTGGCGGCGCCGGAGAAGGGAATAAGCATACCGAGTAAAGAACTTGGTATTAATAAATGCAAATATAAATGCCAAGTTGTCAGAATGTAAAAATAGCCTGCAACATACTGACTACTTAGTACGGAGTAGGTAGATGCTATACAAAGAAGACAAATTCGTTCCGATTCTGGTCACGCAGACAGATTCTCATGCTTCGAAACTTACTTCCTCCGTGCTGAGCAGTAAGTGGAAGTGACAGAGTAGCTCAGTGAAGTGGTACGTGGTACAAGATACTTGGCACTCCAGACACTGCATGCATGTTCAGCAGTATATGCCGTCAAGTATGGGTTGGGGGCTGAGTGGGACGCGCGACCCTCTCAAGCTTTTTCCATTGGCAGTGACTGCTAACCCCTCCCTCCCACGGTATGGATGCTGAGTCTGAGGTCTGGAGTTTGAAGTCTCAAGCCTGGCAACCTGGCCTGGTTAGATGCGGGACGGAGTGTCGCGTTCAAGGATCTATGACTGGTCCAAGGGTAGCTGGAGGAGGTCATTGACGTTTACCGACAAACACTCCGTAGCATGTATGGAGTCTAGGGCGACGTCGACTTGATGGTTTGCTTCAATCTTGACCCTTTGTCGCAGATTCTCTGGCAGCCAGCTTTGGCACCGGGGATGCCAATTCTGCTGGTTGAGCCAACAGGACAGCAATGCCATTGCAGAGCATCGCATGTACGGAGCGAGCGCCCGCACGCCGTCTCAAGAGAGTCAGCCAGCCCAGAGTGCCTCTTTCCTGATATTTCGGCAGGGGTCTATCGTACGGCGGATACCACTCGACCACCAAAAGCCGAGCCGTAGTGCAAGGTGGCCGACCTGTTTTACGTCGGAAATTTAATCTAGTCCCCCAGCACGGAGTAACCTGCTTGAAGCTGCGACCTGGACTCTCGAATAAACACTGGGTAGGGGAGTATTGGCAAGATCTACGGAGTACTCCTCTGGGCGACATGTACATAAGCTGCATGCAAGGCATGAAGTAGAGCCGCTGCGGGTGACCTGCACTGTTATCTTAACCTTGGCCATCTAGTGCATCCGAGACAATTTATCCGCCCGGTATCACTATGTAATAAGTTGGACCTTGTGCTACTTCGTACTCCGTACAGCACTTCGTATCAGACACGTACAATAACCACTCCGTACAATCGTGTACAAACCGGGTGGTCACTGCATCGTATTGTGAAGGGAGCATCGAAATCGCCCGGGAAAATATGGAACACCAGTATCAGGAGGAGTGACACAAATTACTAATTACTTGTAATTCGTGTTGTTCGTTCGCTGATGGCCTTGTATGCTCGCCCTTGACCGTCTTGAATGTTGCACCCGTGATATGTGCCGGTATTGGATGCGCGGGAACATGGAATGCTTACGCCACGGCGAGACAGAGTCTCTTTACCCGTTTCTGCGAGCCTATCCTGTTCTCCCATCATTCAGGATTCAGGAACAAGCACTCGGAACCCCGAAGACTCGACGTCGGTCATCGATGCGTGTCCTTGGCGGCGGGTAATTATTTATTGAAAGCTGCATAGCACGGGGCAGAGACGGTCGCTGCCCTGTGCCGTTTGAGCTTGATTCTTGCGCGTGGGACAAAGAATGTGCGGTGTTGGATGTGCTTGCAACTACAGCACAGTGAGCGCATATCTGCAGCATCAGCAATCGTGGCGACCCTCCTCGCCAACCAGACCTTCCTTCTCGCGACTGGTCACCACCACGAACATGGGAAAAATGGCAAGGATGGACGAACCCTGGTGCCTGAACCCAGTAGACTGGAGACGCGCCAAGTGTGGAGCCAAGTGGGTGTGAGGGAGCGAGGGAGCGAGTGTGGGTGCAGGTCTGAAGGCCTGATAATAAATAAGGGGTTCAGTCGAATGGCGGGAACAAACGAGGCGGAATGGTAATAAGGGACGCACGATATATTGTATGGTACTCCGTGCAAGGAGTAGTGGATGTGGACACAAACATGTCCAGACGAAGGTGGCCCTGAATGATCTGGATTGGGTCTGACTGCGGTGTCGGCTAGTGCTGGCCGGGTGCCGTGCATCTCCCCGTGTAAAACTGTTTGTTCATGCCAAGGGACCTCAGCTCGGATACAAATTTGTACAAGTTGTGCCGAGGACAAACGAGTACAATCCAGCGCCAGATGAAAGGAAGGGCAAACGGACGCCATACTTGCCGGCCGAAACAACCCTTGTCCAAACGTTCTCACCACGTCAGTTGAGTGACCATGTTTCAACGGTTGATTTTGCGCTCTGCTGTGCTTTCCAAAGGGCTCTTGGCAAACAAGGAAGCGAGCCAAGCAAGGAACCGTCCTGGATGCTCGAATGTGCCGAGCCATCTGGGGTGACACGAAGTGATATGCACGGCTTATTGTGTGCTGTAGTCATTTGTGTGACCGTACTTCTTGTATTGCATAGACGACCATGCCCAGAGCGCCAACTGAATCCTAACATCGTGAACCACTTCGTATGCCCCTCTGAGTCCTTTGTCTGGGAAGTGCCTCGTAAGACAACAGCCGCGACGGATTGGAGCACAATTTAGCATATCCCGCGAACTAATACTAGATCGTCAATAATCCATACTGTGCATTATGAGTACTAATATCAATATTAATACCAACATCGGAGTTGGATCTAAAACAACCAACAGTGTCACGACAGAGTATCATCGCATTACCGCTGTTGTTTGTCCCGCCTGGCCAGCCAGCTCCCACACGAAACGTGCAAGGGCCAAGAACGGTAACCGTGATGCAAGTCACCATCAGCTGGGGAGGAGAGCCACAGCTACTGGGCCGGGGTGCTAGTAGCAATAATAATACTATTACTAGTATCAAGAGTGTCCATAGTCCCGTCACATACTCCGTACTACCGGAGTAGTATTAATATCATCGAAAACATTACCAAGTACGGAGTGTTATGGAGTAGTGTCGGCCGGTCCACTTGTGTGGTGTTTCAGCATCGTGGAGCCACGCGATGAAACAGACGCGGCTATATATGTTCCTTGGTCGTCGCCCCTGCATTTTAAAACTGCCTCGACAAGGCCACCTTACACCGCCCAAGCCTGCTGCCATGGCATGGACGGCGGCACGCAACGGGAAAGCATCTAGAGTTATGAATGTCCATGAGTGTTTGGTCTTCCAAACTCGCCGTCGCTGGAACAATGTCACAGCTAAACCCGCCGTACGAATGCACTGCGCATCGGGTTGCTGCTTTCATCGGCTGGCTTGGATACATATACTTATTGACGCATGGATGTTGAGACTTTCAGCCCCCCCGTTCGAGCTTTGGTAGGCTGCAGATGGAAACTGGTTATCATGAGGCGTCGTGTTAAATTAATGGTTGTCTCAAAGATCTACAGAGCATAGGGCGAACCGGCATACCGGTTAGCCGCCAGCTTGCAGAATTTGTCGTGGGCACAAATAATGGCAATAGGGTCGTAACGTAACCGAGACACTTATTCTGATAACGCTTGTTTGCATACCTAGACCGCCCTTCGCAACTCATCGGATTCATTCGTTTTCCGGCGACGAAAATGGGCTTCCGGTAAGAGCTGAAAGTTGAAATACAGAGATTGCCGATCAGTGACGTTTCATATCCCTGTGGAGCTGAACCATCGTAAGGCCGGGTCAGGCAATGGCACTGTCGTCCGATGAATGCAATGAGCGAAGGAACAGAAATCCAGTTTCACGGGAACCGCTGACCGTCAACCGAAGGGCACAAACGTTTTGTAGACATGACTGTTTCTATTTTAGTTTGGGGAGGAGCTCATAGCACATAGGACGATACAGTGGATCTTGGAGAATGAGCCAAAGAAAGAAAATCACTTAGCTTCATTTGGCCTCCGAGCATGGACGTGCGCCCACCATCGCTGATGAGTCTTTATTAACACCACAATGAGCTTGCGAGGTTGGATCAAACCTCGACTTAACTCTGTTGAACTACTAACCCGGCACAAGTAGTCTACCCCTATATCGTATTGTGAAATGAAGGGGCATGTCTCGCGTGTAGATGGCCTCGTGCGTGGTATCCAATCTGTAGAAACAATGACTGTAAAGCTGAAGTCGAGCCGTTTTGTGGAAAATATCGCAGAATTTAGCGTTTCAGGTGTATGAAGAAATCAAGGTTTCGGAGACATGTGCTCATGCTGCCTTCGAGAATATGACAGTTAAAGCTTCAAGCCAGCTTCTGCTTTCACGTCCACCTGCTTTAACATTCCGCCCTTTCTGTAATTGACATGTTCCTAGTAATTTTATATGCTAACTTCGCCAAGATGCTCAATAATGTGCACACGGTATCCACTGGCAACTTCAAACAACCCGCCATCCTTAGCTTGAAGCAGAAAATATCAGCACATGTGCTATGACTGGTTGTAGATACGTCAACCTCAAGGGAAAATGTCTACTGCGTCGCAATACTGGCTGGAATGGGTCAGCGAGATAATGATCGCCGGCATTGAAAAGAGTAGGCTGGAGGACAGCCCATTAGTTTCAAACTCTGTAACTGTGCTCTTATTCTTCCAGCACCTGGTAGAAATTTCATTTGATAAGACTGCCTTTACCACCAAAAAAAAAAAAAAAAAAAAGGCAGAACGTATGGATAAGCAGAAGGCGCTTCGAGTATGGTTACGGGGACAGTATCTGAAAATAATACCAGTGTACGCGACATGATAGCATATGTAGAACATTTCGTCTAAAATATTAATCCATGTAACCGGTTCAAATCATGCCTGCAAGAACTTATCACATAGTCCTTCCAAATAAACTCCACATCATGAAATCTCAACAGCCAAGCGGCTCTTATGTAGTCTGTAATCACTTAGCTGTCATCCTCTTCACTTTGTCCAGCAATATTGTGCTCTCTCTCCCCAATTTTTTCTTCCCATCCCTCCCAATCGTCTTAGCCATAGCCCTCTTAAACTTCTGCCGCTCATCAATCTTCCTCTCCCTCTCCTCTCTCCTCCGCTGAAACTCCAATTGTCGCTCCTCAGCTTCCTTCCTCTTCTCTTCTGCTTTTTTGAGCTGCTTGTCGTAATAACCCGGCCGTCTGGTGCGCCTTCTTGAACCGTCGCTAGTAGAGGCCACGGCGGCTGTGGCACCAATTTGGGCCTTTTCTTCATCCTTCAGCATGAGTTCTCTTGTAGGATGCAGCATTTTCTCTTGGATACCCTCCCGTTGGTCTTGCGTATCATGTTGTGAGTTTGGAGCATTGTCATCATCACCGCTGGGCTCATCCTTCTGCTGTTCACGCGCTTTGATCTTGGCATATTCCTTCTTGACCTTGGCTTTGTGAATGAGATCCTTCTTTATTTTGGTCACTATAGTATTATGGTTAGAACAGATACTCAAATTTTGTGGCGAAATGCCACATTTGAGGCAATGAATGGGAATAGATGGGTTGAGATGACGAATAGAGAAGGCATATTCTCATACCTTTTCGGCGCCAAGGACCATCCGGCAGATTATCAGGCCCTACTCTGAATGCCCGCTTGGGCTTTTTGGCCTCCGGGCCGAGCTCTTTCGATTCAAGAGGTCTTTTGGGAGCCATACTCGGCAGTGTGTACGCAAAACCAACGCAGACACGTGCTGGTACAATAGTCGGGCGGTATCACTTTGGTGAGGTTTTCATGTGTGGTTCACCGAGTAAAGTTTGCACTGGAGTCGGTGATCGGCGAGCCACCGAGAGTGGAGAAGGGGACTGACTGCACTACTCTGTACTACAAGTCCCGCACTGCGCGGCACTACTGCCGTACGATGCGACTTTCCACCAAGCAAGCGCAAGAGGGTTTGATGATGGCACTTATGCAAGCACTTACACACCGCTCGTGCACCACTGCTTCCTGATTTAGGACGTCTGCAGATTGTCCAGTGCAACGCCTCGGCAAGCCAAGAGGTGTCGAGCCAGGGACCTGAAAAATTGGAGTCCGTAGCAATGGCATGAGTAGTACTCCGTACTCCGTATACTGCTCGTTCTGCAGCAGGCCTGTCTGTCGGGTTTCAACGCTGGTCACTGAGTAATGTCCCCCTCATCTGTGCCGCTTTTGCATTGGCCGATTGGAGGGTGGGAAAGAGCTTGACATGGCCGGGCTCCCGGAGCTGCTGTTAGGCCTGGAGGACCTAAATCCATGGATTCGTGGAACACTGACGTTTGCTCCGAGATGGGGGGGTTGGGCTAAAGGCGAAGGCGGTGACGGGGGGAACCGCAGAGCGCGATGACTGACCTCTCCGATCTCGACCGAGCACCGAGTCACAAGACAGCCGATGCATTGAATTGTCCACAGTGCTGGCGGGGGCTGGTTTGGCGTTGGCAGCGCTGGAGAGGGGCATGGCCATCCACTGGGAGCTACTGGCAGCCTCTAACAGCCTGCGGATGGGGAGCCATGAACCACTGGCAGCCTCCAAAGTGGTCCCATTGATGCGCTGTGGCGGGGCAGAGCCAGCCAGATCCATTCTCCATTTGCCTTAGCCGCCGCTCAGCGCTCAATCGAGTCTGGTCGCGCTGCTCTTGCACTCTGTCTCGCTGTCTCGAACCAAGCTGCAAGGAGGAGAGGAGGAGGAGAACAAGACAGGACGACCCTAACGACCCCATGACGATTCCGCCATCTCCACACATGACGACTTTGTTCGGTGTATATCTTTCCTGGGGTCCCCGTCGCTCTGCGGCCGCTCGTCCCGTTCTCGGCCTGGCCATGCTTCACCACCAGACAGCTTGTTCCGTGATCATGTCCCGAGCCTGAATGCTGGACGATTTTGCTTACCAGTTGCCAGACCACTCCCGTGGGCATTGGGGGCAGTTTTGCTTTTTCTTACTCTTTGTGTAGTAGTCCAACGGCCACGTATATCTGAAACCACAACGGACTTGCATGCTAGTTGCGATTTACCCCGGTTTGGCTCGCCAGTGTGGTTTGCGTTGAGCCCGTGCTCTTTGCAACGGAGACACCGCTGGACTACTCCGACGACACCCGACGACACAATTCAATAATCCCTGTGTTCCGCCCTTCGTTGAATGACTTTTTTTTTTCGAAAATTATTGTCCTCTTTTGTCCGAATGACAGTTTACCATCTATATACGAAACCAAAAATATATACCTTTCGTTTTGTCTAGCCACTGATTGGAGAACCACAGCCCATTCCCGAGCTGTGGTTCTTCTATTTGCTTCAACCACCATGCCCATCTTTCAAGACGACCTGGACGGCTATGACTATCGCCCTGGCCTGCCAAATGCACCTCAAACATTACCTATTAAGCCTCCGTCCCCGATATTGAGACGCCTCTCCGAAGAGAGCTTACCGACAGAACTCTGCGATGGCCCGGTCCCGGACAGCCCTAAACGGCCCTCGACGCCGAGAATTGACGATGAGGCAGCTATCTCCTGCCGGGCGGAACTTATTGAGAGATTAAAAAAGGGAGAGAGCCCGACGTGGATTCCAAACCGCCATGTAAGTTTCTTGTTACTGCTTGGACGCATGTTCAGACCATATGAAGGCAGATAGATCTAACCTATCATGTTCGATGATAGCTCGAATCGATCTTCCAACGGCGTGATAGTCCTACTGGCCGTCGAACTTCGCCCGAATCCCCAAAATTACTACCTCCGTTACAAGTTACACCTGAAAAGCTTAATAACCCCAATAATGGATCGAAAATTCTGCCTGATGACCGACTGCAAGATGGTTTGGAAATTGAGCGACCAAGATCGGCACTGCACAGCGGGGACTTTACAAATAGCCAAGCAGAGCAGGAACGACGATTAAACCTAGACCGCGAGCGGTTCGGGAGCCAGGTAGCATCCGAGTCGTCATGGATTGCAACCTCACCACCACGAGACTTTGCTCCGTTTCACTTGGAGAGGAGGATCCCATTTCAAGGCGATCCAGGGAGTTTCAGGTCCGTCACAGCGTCACCGCTTTCATCATCTCTCTCGTCAAGTTTTGCGTATCATCCCCCCACGAGTCCGCTGGTTCAATCGGAAAGTAATGATGAGCTCGATTTCGCCATGGCTCCCCGGAGCTTCGACTTTTCGTCTGGGGAATTGGATAGGAGACTGCAGGCACTCAACTCAACCAGTTCTACGCCATTCGCCTCGCCATCTCCTCGGCCATCCGTGGGCAATTCAAGATTCTCTCTGGGCAGACGTGAGCCTTACCAAGCTCACCAACCTCGGAGGTCTCTGACATCGACGCCTAGCTTTGCTTTACATGGGACTTCCCCTCAAACGCCATCGCTGCTCCGTGCCAGACGGCCCTCGTTTGGCTCGGATTCGTCCCCCATTCAGCATGCTTCAATGGTTGGCTCTTACGAAGAGAGTATTCTGCGAGGCCGTATGTCCACGACACCGTCCAAGCCGTTTGATTTCCTGGCACAAATCGGAGTTCTTGGCAAGGGGAAATGCAAATCTAGCCTTCGCTGTCCGCCGCATGTTACACTTCCGTTTCCTGCCGTGTACTACAGCTATAGTAGTACATCACATGGCAGATCACCCTCAAATGATGGGCCAAGTCCATACGTCGGTCAGATCGACCTGGAGAATGGGTTGCCCAACTCGGAAGAAGAATCAAGACTGAAGAGAAAAGCACACGGTCGGTATATGGATCGGATACAGGCTGACAATCACGTTGATACCATGATGCCTGATTCTGACCCCGATGACCGGCCAATGGCGTCTCGTCCCAAGCGCCGTATGGGCTCTCCGAGAGCCCCCCCCGGCGGCAGCTACCGCATCCCGGAAAAGGGCCAGCTTCAGATCATTATCAAAAACCAAAATAAGACGGCAGTCAAGCTGTTCTTGATGCCGTATGATCTCACAGGCATGGAACCCGGCACAAAAACCTTCATCCGTCAACGCAGCTATTCTGCCGGACCAATCATGGATGACATTCCAAATCCGAGCAAAACAGATGCCCAAAGCCGTCCCATGCTCCGATATCTAGTCCACTTGCACATATGTTGTCCATCTAAAGGTCGTTTCTACCTATACAAAAGCATCCGCGTCGTCTTCGCCAACCGAGTGCCCGAAGGCAAAGAAAAGCTCCGAAATGAAACCACCTGGCCAGAACCTAGATTCACGCCATACAAGCATATGAGGGTCATGCACCCGCCTCTGACTATGTCGTCCGGTCCCGGTGCCATGCTAGCTGTTGATAAAGCTTTCCGAAGACGCAGCCTAGGTGTTTCCTTCGGTGGAGGGGCACCGTACCGCGCTTTTGACATGATCGATGGGTTGGAGACGGCAGGCTCCGGTGGAGGTAACACACGTCCCATCGAACCCATTCCCTTTCGGCTGCCCTCTCAGGATCTCCACAGAGATAGCGATGTGAGCGACTCGGCTGGCCTCCGCTCTCCAGATTCTTCTCAGGCTAGTCGCCCATCTACCAAGGACTCAGCTGGCATGGGACCCAACACATGGGGGGCCAACAGTTCGTCTTACGAGAAACTCAACAGAGGGGACTTTGGTTACGGAGGAAACACTTTTACCAACCCCGCTGGATCGGGCGGAAGTCCTGGCGGAACAGAAGGCCTTTTATCTCAGCGTCTTCGTTCCTTGGGCGTGAATAAGCCGCAGCCACCTAGATCAGCTAAGGATTTGGCATGACGAGTGGTCATCAAGACAATTCACCTACCAACTGTACATAGTACAAAAACTTGGGGACACATACAATGCGCTGCATACAAACACACACACAAACACACACTTACTTGCTCATAGACTGGTTCGGAGTTTGAATTGGATTTGTTTGGGAAAATAGGGCGTTTCTTGGTATTTCTCTGCCGGTGGGCCTATCGCAGGACATACCTGTTGGATATAACACTATATATATAACACACCTCATCCCGTAACTATGTATATTTTAATCACTACCATGCTATGATGAAAGTTACGATTCTTGATTGAAATGTGATTGATTCTATGTTGGCAATCGATCTATCAGATCTCGAAGGCCATGCTAACTACTGTACAATGTCATACATAACGTGACAAGGATAATATTCTTAATCCACGAAGGAAATTGGAGGTGTGGGCTTCCCCCATCTAATTCTACATCTCAGCTTTACATTCTTTCCCTTCCAAATAAGCAAGTTCCTTTCTCAGCATCGCATCTAGATTCTTTAATTCCACCTTTCCCCTTCAATGCCTCGATCATATCCTGTCCTTGCTTCTTCTTCGTCGCAGCCCGACCCGCAACAACATGAAACGGGCTACAGTAGCCGGCCTTTCTCAGCCGTGATCGTTTCTTCTCCAGCCGCAGCTGCTTCTCCAAAGCTTTCCTCATGACGCTCAACTCATCGTGGGAAAGGGGTTTCAGCATCTCC
Source organism: Conoideocrella luteorostrata (assembly GCA_032433595.1). Lineage (NCBI taxonomy): Eukaryota > Fungi > Ascomycota > Sordariomycetes > Hypocreales > Clavicipitaceae > Conoideocrella > Conoideocrella luteorostrata. Next base: position 20,849 of record JASWJB010000393.1, read on the forward strand.
TTGATAGCTTTGTTCATGCTCTTCTTCTTGGGAAGCACCCACGCAGGCGGGAGGTGTTCGTAGTCGGTCGTTGTAAAGGCGTAGTGGAGCATAGGGTGTCGCTGCTCCATGTCCTTCAGCCTGGAGGACACTTCGCCCGACCAAGCGGCCAATTTGCGCAGTTTCAGCCATTCCCTTTGGAGGCTGAACACGGTGGCTTTGGAGGCCGTGAGGACACGAGTGTTCTTCATGTCGCGGCGTTCCTGGAGGGATTTGGCGGCCGGGGTCCAGCCGCGCCAGCGAGGCATGAGGGTTTGTTCGCACCAAGCCATGGCTCGTTCCCAGTGGCCCAACTCGGCGAGGTAGCGGATAGCGAGGTTCCAGTTGGTGCTTGTGAGTTTGAACCCCGAAGAAGTTACTTGTTCCACAGTATTAAGTAAGCCTTGACCATCGCTGGCTTCCTTGAAGGCCTTGATGACAACATTGAGTGGTCGGGCAAGGTCGTACTGATACGCGGGGACGATGGATCTTGAAGAGCTTGCACCGCGGGCGAGAACATCGGCAATGGTTTGCTTCCATATTTTGTGAACTCGATCCAGTTCGCTGTCTTTCAAGTGGCCTAGCATCAGGGCTGCAGCAATCTCGGGTGGGAAACAGTTTCGCTGCTTGTATTCCGGAACCGCTGCCTTGTAGGCGGTTACTATTTGCTCAATCGCGGCAAAATCTCGCAACTCAACAAGTAGCACAATGGCTCGCCCAATATCTTTTGTCTGTTTTCTCAACTCGACCAAACCGCTTGGTGCTGTCCATTTGGGCAGGCTATTGCTGGAGCTTGTGTTTGGCTGCTGAGCATGCATGGGCGGCAGCATAGCTAGCATATGTTCGACAAGGTCTCTCGCCAATGCTCGGGTCCTCTCTGCTGAGGGATCACGTCGAACCGCTGCCTCTACCAGCGAAACATGCGCCTTGAAAGGTATTTCATGGCCAGCAGATCTCATGTGAGAGAGAATGGTTTCTGCAAGACCCAGGTGGCCGGTTCGAACGGCGCCAGACATGACCACCGCAAAATGCTCTGGGCCAACGGGGAACAACCTATCACTGCGTGCATTTTGAAGAAGACGGTACGCCGACTGTATCTGATCGACCTGGACCATGGCCCGCAGAAGAAACTCGTGAGTTTGGTGGTCCCATTCCATGCCGTAGCTCTTCATGGATTTCAGCAAGGCGTAGCACTTGTTCAATTTGCCTCGCACGCCGTTGAAATATATCAGCTGGTTCCACACAGCAGTACTCGTAACATTGCGCTCCGCAAACTCGACGCAAATTTTCTCAGCGTCCGCCAATCGATCGTTGTGACAGTAAACCATAACCAATGACAACGCCATCTCTTTCGAAATGGGGACGCCTTCTTTCTGGGACTGATCAAAATATTTGAGAACGGTGGCTCTTTCTCCTTTTTTGGCAGCCATAGCCATGACCTGGGCATATGTGAAGGAGTTGGGCTGGTCTACCTTTCTAATCTCCTCGAAACATTGGATGATACGAGCCTGGTCGTTACTTTTTGAATAGCACTTGAGTAGAGTATTCCAGCTGTCAATGTCGGGTTTGACTCCGTGCTGGACTGTCATGATTTGGAACTCTTTTTCAGCACCCGCGATATCACCGACCTGCGCGTAAGCGTTCAACGTACTTCGAAAGCCCATTGGCTGTTTTACCACAGCCGGGAATTTATTTGTATACCTTGCCCACAGGTCCTTGACAGCCTGAACGTCCCCTGCAGTCGAGTAGAATTTGAGATATTTCTCATAGCCCCATTGATCGAGGTCCCCCCAAGTTTGATGCCAGTCGCAGTATACTTCGGCCAGCCCAGCTGTATCCGCAGGGTAGTAAAAGTTGAACATTTTCCGCAAAAGTGAGACTGGTGTCTTGGAGCTGTCAAGTTTGCGATAGTTGGAGTAAATATCGGACAAGGGGGAAAGGCCAGCCCTTGTTTCGTATCCTTCGTCCCATCGTTCTAACATGCGGCTAAGATAACTTTGATACAAGGCTGGGTCACTCCATATTTGAAGAATAGCTTTTGCTTCGTTCGGTGGACACGGCTGTCGTAGTACTTGAACCGCCAACCAGTGACGAATTGCCTCTAGACCGAGTCTTGTATCTGCGTATAGATTGATTGCTCGAACAGCTCCTAGCGATTCTGTCTCCAAGTATCGCTCAAATGCAAAATACAGCGTTGCCAGATCCGGTATCGATGTCATCGATGGTAGGTCCACTATGTTGCGTCGTGGGGATGAGCCAGTCATTCCTATTAGGGTCGAATGGTACTCTAGCCATATCTTCAGTAGCATTGGCCATTGCCTCTTCAAAATTGTGTCTTCCAATAAATGCTCAAGCCCCGCCCCTGATGCTCTTGCCTGAAGCCCTCTATGAAATACATCAATTGCGGCCGTCCGATCGCCAGCGCGTAGATTTAAGAGCACGCCGGCAGTCTGCAGATCGTCGTCCCACAGATAAGCTGGAGTTTGACGAAATAGCGATATAGCCCGACCAATGTCGACGATGCTGTGAGATGTCGATAGGTAAACCGCCACTAAAGCCTGCAGATTCTGCTCCTGGGTTTCGTTTAGTTTGCAATATAGATCCCATACATCGTGATAGAGTGCCTCTTCTGGACGCGTAAGTAGATCTGTCAAGGCCTGAAAGGTTGACTTGTTGGTCGGTCGTGAGAATTCGTTCGCGGTCGATATTGGCTGATGAGCAGAGGCAGAGGCAGAGTCCACCGGGATGCTTGTGTCTCTTTGATCTCGCAGTGAGTTTTGATCACTTCTTGACGCGTACCGCCTTACACGCTCTCTCTTTCGGTCTGCATTTTCACCGTAACGGAACGGAGTGACGGAAGTGTCTATCTCTGTCGTAACGGCGTGTGAAGTGAAATTTCGTCTCCGCGGAGCGCCAGCCGACTTGCCGCCATCCTGCGGTCGCGGCAGCGTCGGGTATAATCGACGTAACAAGGCATAGGTCCCACTAGGATACAAAAAGTCAAAGAGAAATGCAGAAGCCAAAAGTCCCGTTTGCGAAGGACGACTGGCTTGGTCACTACCGTCCTGCTCTCCATCTACACCGTTTTTTGGGGGCGGCCATATGTTATAAAGTTCGATTGCTGAAGCACCGTGCTGCCAGAACCCCGTGTGAAGCTGTCTGCATCGTTTCGACGATCGGCCTGGCTTTGAGAGAACGCGCTGGAGGCTGCATGATTCCAGGCTGGCGGCCGTTCTTTCCAGCATGAGGCCTAATTTGGGCGGCGGACTGCTATGCCCAAGCTTCCACGGATCGACCTAGATGGGCATGCCCGCGGTTAGGAGAGATGATGATGGAAACCAAAAAAAAAAAAAAAAACTGCGCCGTTTTGAACCACAGTGATGGCTCGTCGCAAGTTGCTCGGTTCTGGGAAAATATGGATCCGAACCGCAGACAAGTCGAAAGAGTTATATTTGGTAAAGGCTAAGTCTCAATCGGCAGATATTGAGTCCCAGGTATGTAACAATTACGTGTTTGAGCAAAGGTAGACGTAGCAACACGAAAGGTTCGAATATGGGCTGAGTAGTTAGTTATCGTAAGATCAGAAAAATTAGATACAGCTCCTTTCGGGCCCCACGGCAACTACGGTATGTACTCCCTAGAGAGGGTACCGACGGCCGACAGCTTCCTCCATGCCCACTCCATCCTGCCCAGAGCCAGCACGTGCTACCCTGAACCATTCGGCCTCAATCGAATTGCTTGCAAGACATAAGGCAGGAGGGACCTGGGCTCCACCGGGAGCCATGGCAAAGTGGGACTATATCCGCGCAAGCATCAGATTAGGCAATTTCTCGTACGATTATTCAAGCAGGACGATACGATATTGTAGTGTTCTGGATGGGAAAAAATTCAAGTAAATATTGATGCCCAAGCCTTGGCCTCTGCCTTGTAACTAGCTAGGGAAATCACAAATGGTTGCGTTTTGACGCCAGCGACCTTGCCGAAAAATGATAACCGAAGAGAAAACAGTGTGCCTAGACAAACTCCAATGATGACCGTCCTGTGTCAAAGCATAAAATAAGTTGCATTGCACGGACGGTCGGGTATGATTTTTGATTTTGATTTTTGATTGGGGGGTGGAGGATTCTGCCCAGTCCTTGCAATCAATTTTCCATGACTTTTTTTTATAGAAAAAAAAAAGTAGAATACACTGTGCCATATCATATAGTACAAGAAAATACAATCTCGTCATACCGGCATTACTTTGATTTACCTCAATAGATATGTTTTGGACTATTATAGTTGGGCCTTCTTGTCTGAACTATCCTCATGTTCAAACAATACTTCATTTCGCAGGCTGGAAAGATAATCAGGTGATCGTACAGGTTCGTGGTCCCTTCGAGGTCCACGGCTTCGGCTTCTTGTTCTTTGGCGACGTCGATATGTTCGATCGGTTGGCGAGGCAGTACGAGACGGGCAGTGCTCCCGGCGAGCCCGGCGTAGTTGATTGTACAGCAAGATCTGGCTCGTTGGGGATTTGAGGGCCGCAGGAGAGGTGTTGCGAGAAGGCAACGGGTAAGGAGATGTTGCCCGACGAGGCGATCTTCCTCGCAGCGTGCTAGACTCGTCAGGTCGGAGAGACCTGGACCTCGCAGCTCGGGAGAGGCTTCGAGATCTCTTGCGGCCCCTCGAGATGTCTTCGGTAAGTCCAGCAGGAATGGTATCCCGGAAAACTTCAGCAGTCTCGACGAGAGATGCCATTGTGCCCCAGGTAGATGGACTGTCGACTGAACGAGGCAGGGAAAATGAGAGCAAGTTTTGTATTCGAGTCGAATAGAAGGGTAGGAAAGTTGTCGTGTGCCTAAGCGTGGGGGACACTGGTTAATTCACAGTGACACTCTCAGCTAGGACTTGTCAAGTGAGCGGGTGATGTTGTGGTAATAATGGCAAACGGTACGGAATTAAAGAAAAGTAGAAGTAGAAGTAGAACCGGAAAGGAGCTGAAGGACACTTGACAGACAAAGTGATACAATTAAATAAGATGTAGCACAGTATGAAGCAGAAGGAGGAGAAGAAAATAAAGTCGAGAGGGGGCTCCAGATGTTTGTACTTCCCTAAGGAGAGTTCCTGGCCGCATAAGTAGCAAACCAAAGCCATGGGCTCGCTTATGGGCATGGACCATCTACCTGGGACTGGCACCAACTACGGAGTGCTAGCAAGGACTAACTAAGGCCAAGGACCAAGGACCAAGGGCTCAACGCTAACTCCGGGGAGGTTCCCTGAGCCACGCAGACCATGTCGCGGAGGTCACCTGAGACCCTCCCAAGATTAGGATGGCTTCAAGTTCGAGTGTCCGAGGGACGCCACCAAACCTTACGGCCCAGCACTCGATGCTCCGCACTCCGTACGCGCATGGCATTATTTCACTAGGAGGGTGTAAGGGCTAATTAGGCACCCACACCGTACAAGCAGCAAGGCACCAGCAGGGACCAGATCGCGCTCTCGTTGGCCAGCTCTGCGAGGAGGAGCCACCAGGCCACGAGCTTTCAGGCATCCAGGCTCACCTCATGCGGCCCAAAGCCATTCTGGCGCTGCTAGTATCATTCACCAAGCATGCATCCATCTCTATGCCGTCTGCAGCCAATACCAGTCACAGTGAGGCCAGGCGCATATCCCGAAATACACACCACTAGGTTAGTTAGTCAGTACGCCGCCAATCTGTGACTCTTCCCCTCCAGGGGGCGGAGACAATTTACGTGACCCTTCACGGCTACGCCAACCACGCTACAAAGGTCACGTAATTTGTCACCCGCCTGCTCTCCTCTCCTCACTTCCCCCTCCTGCGCTAGTCGGTCCAACAAGTCCATCGCACCAGCGAATCCCATCGGTGCCAACCGACAGACCTGGCTCAGAATATCCATGCACCGTCCCAGAGACAATTCATCCATAAGCATCGCCAGCCATGAAACGCAAAGCACTCGCACCTGCGATACTGGAAATCATCCTTAATCTACAACGGCAATGAATGCCGAGACAAACAATTGTTGGTCTTGTTTTGTCTTGGTTTGTCTCTGAGAACGGGCCGTCTCCAATGCCCTCGCTCGGAGAAGCAAAATGCCTGCTTCACCATGGAGTAAATGCTTTAGATATGGCCATTATCATAATGGCCGTTCATTTTCGCCGTCACTAGGCGTTTCATTTGTTACCTGGCACGTCTCCAGGATGTACATACATCGCTGTGTCAAAAGTTTCATCAAAAGACGTGTACAATAGCAGTTGTCGTCACCTACATCTGATACCTTCCTAGTTACTTACGTAGATACTTACGTACGTACTTGACGCTGCGTAGCGTCATCATCCCAGAGCGTAAACGAGCAACCATCGCCTCGTGCAACAGCCGACCGCAACGCTCACTAATGTAACCAGACACAGAGTCGGCAACGAGGAATGCATCTTTTGCATGAATGTCGTGTTTCCTACCGGCACGTACGCGTTTAGGTCTGTGTCACCCAACCACCATACGATGCGAATTGGCGGCCAATTGGACGCCACGGCTTGTTACGTCACGGATAGAATCTAACGGAAACTATTTTACCTGAATTGAGCAAGTTCTCTACTACCCAAGCAAAGGGTTCCATCAAACGGAAAAGCTAGTGGGTGCATCGCAGATCGACGGCAGTCGTTCACATCTGTACATATCCGGTAAGTCCTACATTTCTTTGCCATCCCCCTCGTTTGGCTAACTCGTATCGCTGGAGAAGGCGATCATATTGCCCACTCGAGTCCGTCTCCGACACTCGCCATCAGAGGACTGTGAAAACACCGAGATGATCTTGCCCTCTTTGTTAGGTGTCTTACCCTGGTACTTAGACGACGCTGCCATCCACAGCCACGGGTTTGAGGAACCCTGCTACTGCCCGCCTGCCTGCGTGCCCGTCTGTGTCTACCTGCCTTCTTGGATAGCTGCGACGGACTGCCAGCTAGTATATCTACTCCGTACGGAGAATGGTATGTGTATTGCAAAGCCAAGCCCATCCTGGCCACGCGTGACGGGACGAACCCCAGAATTCCACGGAGCAAAGCCTAAAATGAGGCCCCAAGTTTTAGCAGAAAATGCTCAATGCCGTCTCTGGCGTATGACGAACTCCTGGCTGGCACTAGCGCTGAAACTTCTCCTCGGCTCCAGGCTACCACCAGGTTGCCAGGTTGCCAGGTTGCCAGGTGGAACGGACAGTCTGGTTCGTGATGCCTGCTGCTGCGAATGAAAAATTGTTGCCTGCTGTGGAACGTGAAGAATGCCAACAACAACCCCATGAACTGATTCCCTTCGGCCCCTGTCACCTGTAACCTGTACCCTCTCAGCAGAGCTGACCTGTGCTCCCTCTTTGGTACCCTTATATAAAATATAAGTACTCTGTAGCTCCGCACACTAAGCGCTTAGTGTTAATAATATATAAAAAAAAAAATGATAAAAAAATTATAAATAGACAAAGTATAAGTACATACACAAGTATAAAGATACAGAAGAGGGAGTACAGGTCAGCTTTACAGAGAGGGTACGGGTCATGTTGATACAGGTTACAAGTGATAGGGTCCGACGGGGATCAGTTTATCTGCACACTCTGGGCAAATTGGCCGCTGAGGTGTCTGGGTGTCTGGCTAATTATTACTTGACAGGGACTTGTTGCCAAAGATTGACGGTCGCCTTTTGCCGTCCAATTACGGAGTACACTCATTGCAATCCCGACTGGGGTCAGAGGACGCTGTACAACTCACCGAAACAAGCCTTCTTGGCGTGATCTTTCCACCAAAGGCCAATAACTGGTTAGTATAAATACTCGTGATCAAAGTACGTCTCCTCTGTACTCCGTATATGCATCGTCAAAACGTTGCTATCTATGTCGATGATTGCTTCTTTTCACCAATTATCACGAGCTCGGTATTAAGCACCTAGTTGACTACTCGTAGACCATACAAGAGGAGTGTTATCTATCCATCGAGCAAAACGTCATGCACCTTCGCTCAACGCCTCATCCAATAACAGCCACCGCCTCCCTGTCTATAAGCGTTCTTCGATTATGACGGCTGTGACATGCCCCTCATCTGCGCCCCTGTTCCCCTCGATCATCGCAGAGTCCAGCTTGTCATACCACCACCCCCTCTACGGTGCTCTGGTGATACTGTGTCATCGCAAATCTTAGATGCAGCAATGGGTAATTAATAAAAGCAGGGAAAAGAGTAGCACGCATCCCCAGTCATTCCCTAATGTCTGGCTGCAGCAAAGGCGGCCATTGTTCTCGTCTTGGCATTCGACACCGAGGTACGACGTATTCGCTGCGGCCGGCCTGCGGGCTACGATGCATTACAGGTACGAAGTCCAACCGAAGACCATACGAGTGCCATGATGGACTGAAAGCTACGAATGCAATTTGATTCGTACGCCGGTCGATGAGAGCTCAGATCCGCTTTCGCCGCAGGTTTCCCTACTAGCCAGAGCCAGTCACCTAATACAGCATAGTAGACCATGTGTGTGTAGCCTTGGCCTACCGCTCGATAAGAAAGCGATACCTGACGTTGGGCTATGTGCTTTTCTCGCCGCTGCGGCCCAATGCACACGGCTGTCTTTCCAGTAACGCCGTGACTGTTCTGCATGCTAGCACGAATGTCCAGCAGAAGCACTTAGGAGGCAGCATGGTAAAGCTCCATAAGACTAATGTGAGGCTAAGGATGCTGGCATTCAAGAGCCTCTCTCTTTAATAGAAATATATTCCTTCAACAAAGGAAGTGAAAGACGTTTAGAGACGAAAGGCAATTGTCTAGAAATGTAAAGATCTAAAGGAAAGAACCGATGTTCTTAATAGTACAAATGAAAGGAACCTCGAAGACTTTTCCAGTGTACTGTGATGAATAGGAGACTCTAAAAATTTAATATATACTACAAAGTTGATTATTAAAAATGCATGGGGTACTTAAAAAGTTGGAAGCATGCTGCAAAAACGAGAATACACGACGTAAGAACACCCATCGCAGAGGCTGAACGGGATCTACACATAATGCTGCGGCTTGCCCGACCCAGGATGCATGTAGAATATGGCCTGACTTTGCTTTACTATAAGGAAGCCTTGTTACAGCTTATGGCAGACTTGTCTCTAGATCTAAGACTTCACTCTACTCAGTAATCTTCCTTCCCTCACGATGACTTTGAAATGCCCCTCAGCTCTTCCCAGTCCCCCTCAGTCATCCCAAAATCCAGCTCGTCATACCATCCTCTATTGAAATAAATCACCTCCCTCCTCCGGCCCTCCAACTTAAACCCGATGCTCTGATACAGATGAATCCCCCTCTGGTTGTAACTCGCGGCAATCATACCCAGCTTGTGCAGACCGGCATACATAAAAGCCCAATCCACAATCCAATTAATCGCCTCCCGCCCATACCCTTTGCTCTGATACGCCTTGCCCAGCCCAATCCCAATATGTGCAGAGCGATGATGCGCCTCACTGGGATTGATGCCACCCCAAGCCAAGCACATGGTTCCAATAATGGTGGGCTTCTTATTCACCTTCGGTGAATATGACTCTTCCTCCTTCTCGTCTGGACGCAAGCAGATAGCGACCCCGAGGAGAGACTTGCTCCTAGATGCCATGCCATCATCGAGAGCCTTTTTGCCCTGGGGGCCGAGAAGACGAGGGGAGACAAGGGACACCACTACGGGGTCTTGATCGACTTGCGGGAGGAACTCTCTAATGTTTTCGTCACTTTCGTCAATATTGATAAATTCAAGGCGCTTGGTACGCCACACGTTGACGACCTCCGTAGTGGAGTAGTCTACGTTGTAAGGGCTGCCTGTGTCAATTGTTGTGGACATGGTTGTGCGAGTACGTGATGATGGGTAAGATGAGAAAATCGTGAGAGGAATTGGGGCATTCACTTGGTGAGGGTTGGTTGCATGCTAATTATGTGGTTGGCGGGAACTGCTGTTGCTGTTGCTTCCGGCGACTTCTGTCGCTTTAAGTACAAAATTCGTACTTCGTATTTCCGGTCATCTTGGTAACGTTGATATTTCCATTTATTGTCTCTTCAATGAAAGGATGATTAAAATGGAGCCCCGGTCACCAATAGTCTGGTAGATTTGGTTTTTTGGCCGGTTGACTCATAATCACTTAACAGCATCGGGCGCCACCATCAGGGGAGCGCCGAAACTTGGCAGTCCGGGCAGGATTTGATGAGTCTATATGCATTATGGTGTTCATAGAAGTGAATCGACGTATTTTTATGACTAAAAGGCTGCGGACAGACGTGTAAGCTTGCACTCTCCATCTTTATCCCACTAGAGCACGTGAACTTCCGGTATCTACCTTATCCTGCACAGCCCAGCATCGTCCCAATCTTCACTGCCAACCCCCTTCCTCGCAATGAACAAATTGTCCGCATCCAGCTCCTGCTTCACTTTATACAGTTTCTCATAGTTGCTTCCCCAAAATGATTTCTGAAAGTTTTTCTCATTGGCATCCGCTTCATTCAAATACGCGCCCATATCCGGTTCCAAAACTCGTAGAATCTCCACTGACTCGTTCGTCATCTTGTCCTGGATAATCTTGATTTTTTCGGGAGACGTAGTACTGTTCCAGTCATCGGCAAATGCAATATGAGTTAAGCATTTTCTCCATGCAGGATTTATCGCCGAGTCAATATCTGTCTTGGCTGCAGCTCCACCAGCGACGACGTGCGCAGTGTATCCTACTCCGGGCTGCACCTTGCCTATATCTTGTAAGGCTTTAACGAGACGAGCAGGTCCGTCTTTGGAAAGAAGAAAATCACGGGATATCATGCGTGAGCCCACGATGTTGATGCCCCCGCCTCCGTCCGAGTCACCTTGGAGGCCAGCTGCGATGGTGCCAGAAATCCGCGGGACGATCGAAACATTGAATGTTGACTCCGGTAGGGCATACTTAAACATATCGGTCTTGAGAGGCTCTATTTTCGTCTCAATGACATTCTGGTTCGTCTGGTTGATGAAGAAGAACATGCCCGACATGCTAAGAAGCTGTGTGCCGTTCATGTCAGCTGGCTTGCCAGAGAAAAAGTAGTAGCCAGCACCCCCTGCGGCAGATACTGCCGGCAGGTGGAAATGGAAAGCCTGCATCATGTCCCAGTATGCGGATGAATTGGATGGGGACACAATCATGCCGAACTGTAAATAGCCAAAAGGCACGTCGGGGAAGGTCTGTAAGGTGACACTGACGACGACGCCAAACGTGCCGCCTCCACCACCGCGAAGCGCCCAGAAGAGATCCTTATTCTTGTATTTGTTGGCCGTGACTAGTTGGCCCTTTAGAGTACAAGTTAGCAACCATTCCCGAGCGGACAGTCATCTGTTTTTAGAAGATTAGGGTACTTGCTTTTGCATTAACAACCTTAAACTCCAGCGCGTTGTCGGACGCCATTCCCTTCCAATTCCCAAGCGGAGAATGACCGCCGCCCTGAACGTAACCACCTGCAGCTCCAACAGTGTGCGACACACCCGCCACAACACTAACATTGTTTTTCGCAGCCTCCATGTACAACTGTTTAAGCTGAACGCCAGCCCCAATTGTCACGGCAGAGCCAGCTCCAGCCCCCTTGCCATCGCAATTAGTGGCACCCTCGGGGAAAAAGTTGTCTGTAAAGCTGATACTCTTCAATTTATGCGTCGATATCTGAAGAGATTCGGGGGCTGTTGAACGACCCAAGAAGCAATGACCCGAGTTCTTGATAGCAAGACGGATGTTATTCTCAGCAACAAAGCGGACAGCGGCTTGGATGTGCTCTGGTTTCTCGACCAGGGCAGAGTACAAAGACACGCGACCTTGCTCACAAGGTATATTCTTGGGTTGGTCTGCATAGCAACTTTGGTTTTTAAGAGGCCACGCTTCCCAATTGGTCCATTGGACGGCGCCGGGCTGGGCAGATCTCCATAGGGAGTTGTTGAAGTTTTTCCCAATTTCGGCGCAAAGGGCACTACCGACATTTGGAGGGAAACACGGAGCTTCAACGGGTCGGACAGCTTGAAGGTTGCCCTCGATGGTGTTGTTAAGGGTGTTCCATTTGTCAGGAGATGGCCAGCACTTCTCGTGCGGGCGGCAGCGACAAGTTGGTTTGTTTTCTACTGCCAGGCCGGAGGCAACTGGGGCCAGGAGGAGACAGAGTTGTGATATCGTGTGTAGAGATGGCATCATGACGGTCAGCGTATCAAGCTATCATGTAGTTACTTGACGCGTGCTGTGTTTGCTAACACAAAAAACCTGCTTGACTACCGGATAGGTGGAATATCAACAGCCAGACGATGACCTTTTTGTATTCGTTTCTTCATTTTGAGGGTCAAGGCCCCCCAGTATAGCCTTACAATTCATTAGAGTAACTAGTTAACATCGAGACTTAGCGTGTCCATCAGCTCTATTCAGCAACTGCCAGAAGACTGCTCGTTCTGCTCGTAAATGGCTGTATGCGGTAACTCCTGCTTGGTGACCAGCGCAAGATGATCGATCGGCCGATAGAACGAACCAATAAGTGCCGAGCCCCGCAAATGCGAAATACGAGACGGAAACAAAACGGCCTAGCCACAGCCCATGGTGAAATGCAACGCAATTAAATGACTCCGAACGCTCATGGTTAGATGTGTGCGATTGACCGTAATTGGATAAGATCACCGCGGAGGGCCAGATGCGTGGGCAAAAGTTGGATGCTGCCTGGTGTGTTCTGAGGAAAGAAGTAAGTTAGTGACATTACCAGACGTAAGTCCGCTGGACTAACTAGCTAGTCGGTCAGTTAGTTAGGTATGGAGTAACTACTCCGTACAACTCTGACAAAACTGGCTACGCTGACCACGAGGCACGCGGGAGACAGTTTAACTGAGCCATTTCGTCCACATTGTCTAATTGACCCTTTTAATTCGAAGCCCACCAAAAATGCAATTAAAGCTTATTATTAATAAAATATATTACCTAAATAGTTAACTAAGTTATATAATATTTTTGCCTTTTTTTTTTTTTTTTTTTTTGTGTGTTTATTTTTGGTCGCTGAGGCATTATCTCTTGCGGAGTTAATGCCACCTCGATGACTC
>JASWJB010000394.1:0-33944 GCA_032433595.1 Conoideocrella luteorostrata
TTATTATGTGCTATTATACGCTGACCCCGGAGTACTCTATACACACTAAATATATACAGAGTACTGCTGTCCTGTTAGTGAAGACTATACGGACTTTTTATCATCCCGCAGCAGTGCAAAAGCAGCACATCCCATTCCCTCGCAGGCTGCCACTACGCTAGTAGTATTGCTGTTGGGGTTCCGCTTCTAGGGGGGGCAAACTAATTCGTTAGACAACACGCCTTGAACAAAAGAAGAAAGCACATTCATCAGGCAAGACATATTCGCGCGCACATGTCGAAAAAAAAGTTGCTCCTATTCCACATTGTACTCCGTGCGCAGGGACGACAACACTGAACTCTGCTGCCTGGTTTTGTGTGCAGACTTAAAACAGGGACCGAAAGTACCCCTCCATTCCAGGCCCAAGGTCAAGCTGCACGGTACGGATATTTCCCGCCAGCAGCTTTGTAGCTTCTTTTGCGCTCCGATTTCCCAATCGCCAAGAACGCCACTACGACGACACACTGCTACCGCACTGGTGGGCTGCGTTGGCAAGTAACTTGTTATCCTCGAGCTGGAGCGCCTCTTGCACAATCGGGACCCTGAGCAGTATCTTTCAAGCCATTTTACTCCCAACCAACTTTCCTACGACCGCAGTTGGCGAATGGGCGGTAGTGGCCTTGACTTGGAACTGCAGTACGGCGTATAGACTTGTATTCCGAGCCGACATTATGACTACCATTACTGTGAGATCAGTACGAGCCATGATCTATACGATAATCTACCTGTGTACGTTGGCTCGGGTTGCCGTAGCCAACGTCGAAAAGCTGTTATTCATCGGGCCTGCTCCTTCCCAGATACTCAATAACAACCCTACACTATCCTCTCTCAGCATCCACCACACATTGACACCGGATGAGCCATCCATTCGAACCAATCTGGATCGCATCTTTCCATCTAGGCAATCCTTGGCGCCTGGGGAGTCATCATGGGTTCTCCTTACCAACTTGACTGAGAATCGAAGATATGAACTGAGAATCTGCTGGTCGGCCCTGGTAAGCAATACCCGGTTCTTAAACAAGTGTGGTGTTACGGATTGTTTTATATAGACCCTTCTCATCATGCGAAGTAGGAACCAACCAGCTTCCACATGGAAAGCTATATCTTAGAGAAAGTCTTACAGAACGCCCAGCTGCTAAAATCTATAAATACATATTCCGCTTCGCGGCGGAGCGATCAAGCCAGGCCAATGTCGGTCTCAGAGATCTCAAATAGTTCTTCGGCATTGTTAGTCGAGGTGCGGGCTACAGCCGACTATTTTACTGACGTCAAAGAGTTGATGTCCAACCCACGACCAGTCTTGGTTGATCTAATATTGGACCCCTTCCTGCTTAACGTTCTCCCGCAATCTCTTCTGCCCACTGCTGGCTATCTAATTCTTCTATGCATCACGACTTGGTTCATGGCTCAGTGGATCGCGACTGGTCTGCGATCTGTGGCAGGTCCCGTGGAGGCCCAGGCGAAGAAGCGGAACTGAACGTAAGTCGGGTCTGTAATCATTATATGCTCGACTTGTGCTTCTGCATGCTCCGTCATTACGAATAGAGTACGAAACGCGCGATTCTAGATACATAAATGTGCACATCCATGCGAAAACATCTCACTTATCATGACTCATTTCTTGTCTACCAATGCCATCTTCGCCAAAAATCATTTCGATGCAAGGCTTAAGTAGACACATTTTATGTGTGCCTAAAATCCTCTACCGCCTCCGCTATTGCATCTTGATCAACTCCACAAACAAATCAGTGCCAACCCGTTTTGTTCCGCACCAGGTTTCAGCCTCCGGGCAATGAGCCTGATGGCCTGAGGCGGTGTTAATAGCTGTAAATATTGTAAACGTCTCAGTAGGGACCGCCTCCATATTGTTGGCCGCTCTGATACGAATGATTTCCACCGCCATACTGGGATGGGTTATAGCCGCCGCCCTGTTGAGGTTGGCCATAGCTTTGATGCTGTTGCGAGGCGCCATAGTTGGATTGTCCACCAGGATATCCCCCTTGGCCTCCATGCTGCGCACCATGCTGTGCACCAGGATACCCTCCAGGAGGGCCGTGTTGTCCGCTTGGTGTGCCGGAGTTGCCGGAGTAGCCTCCGCCGTACGAAGACTGGTGTTGCTGCTGTCCTTGGTGTGCGCCTTGATGTGCGCCTTGGTGTCCGCCTTGGTATGAAGGTGGCTGGCCCTGATATCCGGATTGTTGATGCGGCGAATGCCCCTGTGGCGGCGGCGGCGGCGGGTACGACTGGTGACTCTGGGAATGAAGGCCCTGAGAGCTTTGCTGTTGTTGATGCTGAGTCGGGCTTGAAGACGTATGGGACGATGGAGGAGGAGCCGATGATGAATTGGCGCTTCCCGGCGGTTTGTAAGTTGGTGCGTCGCCGCCAGAGTATGTGCCAGCTCCCGAGTTCGAGTAGCCGTAGTTTTGGTTCTGAAGAAATTATGGTGTTAGTCTGGCCTTCAGTCTTGGACAAATATGCGCCTAACTTCCTCTGGTAACATCAATAACAATAGCGAGACTTACACCGTGCGACTCTTTGCCTCCAAACATGTGAGCAACGCCTCCAAATACGGCACCAGCAAGACCGCTCTGGTGACTAGGCTTGTTATTGTTCTGTCCGCCGTGGTAGTTTTGCGGCGGTTCGGGCTTTTCTGATGGTGAAAAGAGGTTCGATGCGAGCTTTCCGGCCAACTGTCCGGCCAACCCGTTCCCGCCGCTGCTTCCACCGCTGTGCCCGCCCCCGCCGCTGCCACTCAAGAACTGGCTGGCCAAACCGCCGAGACCTCCGCCGCCTGACGACTGCTTCTTGCCACCAAGGATAGCATTCATGGCCATGGTCTTTGTTGAGAAAAAACAATGCTGTTAGCACATCTGGGACTTTCAGTATCTGGGTAGGCGCACCGGTATGTAACCACGAGAACCTAAAGTAGACGGCGCCGTCGTGGTCCAATGCGCGTAGGGCAATGGAACAATGCGCAGATGGAGCGTTGTTCTTTAACTTACACCAATACCTCGATCACCAGCAGGTCCATCCCCGCCTCTTGTTCCGTCCGCCATGATGGGTTCCAGGGTGCCGTCGGGGTGCTTCACCGTCTGCGATCCATCGGGATGGGTGATGAGTTGGGGTGGAGGAGGGGTACCATATGGATGCTCGACGGCCTGACCGGGAGTGGTGCCCGTTTTCGCAGCCTGAGTAGGAATTTCCCATTGAGAGACACCCGTGGCAAGTTGCACATAGTAGTACTTCTTGCTGGCGCCATCCCATTGCGCGATCCAACCCGGAGGCAAGGAAGGAGGGGCGAAAGAGGGACCATCGCTGCTCGGTGATGTTGGGCCGGCCATGGCCGTTGGCGCTGGTCAAAATAAAGAGTTGAGAAGGTAGAACGAGTGGAATCCAAATGGTATCGCGGGCGGATTGAGGAGGGAAGTGCGAGTCTGAGGGTCTCTTAGCAAATGGGAAGAGAAGCAGAATCGAGAGCGCGAAGAACAGCGCAAGCGAGTTTGCTTGATGTTATGGGGGAGCCCGGGCGGCGGGGGACGTGGGATGTGCAAGTCAAAGGCCGTTCAAGAAGAGTGTGAACATGGCCGCTGGCCGATGGCGGGTGGAGGGACGAGGGACCAGAAAGAACTAGATGGCTGGCTGGCTGGTGCCGTCTTTGGTGGTCGAAAAGCCGAACGGAGTCAGAAATCTGGAGTCTGGAAGCTTGCTAGACCCGTCATGGCGATTGATAGGGAGATATGGAGATGTTGGCTGTGACAAGCATGCGGTTGGTACGTGGACTAGTTACGATACAACAAGAAGCGGCGGTTGTGTCCATCACCGTACGGCCCTGCGTGGTTCTGGACTGACTCTGAGCCGAATTGCCTGCAGGCATGAACAGCACCAGCCGAGGTGCATCAAGTGGCGGTACCGGCCAGGCTAGTCAGTCGGCTTCAGGCCAAAACGCCACCGCAGCACAGTTGAACGGGCGGCCTCGCTGAGGACTGAGGACCGATGGCGACAGAGGCGCATCAGGAGACATGGTCAGGCTGATCAACAAGCGCAGGGATGTAGGTAGACTGCTCTTGGCCATGGAAGATTCAATCGACGTGCTTCCGCGGTTTTTTTTTTTTTTTTTTTGTACTCTGTATGAAACTCGACGTTTGTAAGATTCAACGTTAGGTAGCCGAACGTGTTCATTCAAATTCAGTCATGTTGGAGGAAGGCACTGGCCAACGAATGGATCTGGCTTCGGGTTGGCATCTTTTCGTGCGTCGTCATTGCTGCGGCGGCAGCCAGCCTGCGCATAATCAATCGTGCAGGGACGTCGATTGAATAGAGTCCCAAGGCGCGGGCGATTTTAAGCCAGCACTGCCTCCTTAGACCTGCTTGTTCCACCCTGAATCTGCAGTTTACGGATTCCTCTACTCGGTGACACATCTTCCTGAGTAATACAAGGTTAAGCGAAGAAGAACATAAAAGGCTCTTCGAATGTCGCACCGTATGGTGTGCCAATTCCTGCAAAGAATCTATGTATTACTATGCAATTCCGACAGTCATAGACAGTGCAAATGGTTCGTGCTAGGTTCATCTAGGGGGATGCCAGACTCTGCACATGCGTTATCGGTATTAGTATATATTGTAAGGAGTCATGTAAGCATAGCTAGTCATAGAATTAAGTTACAATAATAAGCTGTGAGATGTATGGAAGTTGTTGTTGAGTTCAGTTGCTACTATGTTGAAACCTCACTTATATAGGATAGTTCCGTCACGTGAGCAACTGCCATCAACTAAGCTATTCTGTACGGAGAACAGCAACACCTATATACACTACTCAGAACACACTTATGACTCGTATATTCACTCTCTCTTTACGCAGCTAATGTTAAGATTTCAAAGTTGACAGGTATAACAGACAATAGCTAATATAATTCTAGTAGCGTTATAGCCAAACAAGACACTAAGCCAACTGCCATTATAGAGCTCCTAGGGGCTTTCGCTAAACGAACCAAAAAATCGAAAATAAAAGCCTAAGCAATAAAACTTCACAAAGGCTCAAAGAGCTTATAAATGCAATAAATCATAAGCTTACGAGGAAGACCTGAAGCTTATGCATGAGCTTCCTCGCAGGATAGATAGAACAAGTAGGGCGCTTTTATCCTGTTCCCAGGAGTGGTAAAATTTATTTAAGCTGCGCCAACTGCCCATAGTAGCACAAAAATATTTCTGCAGCTCACACGGTCACCCCCAAACCCCACAGCCAACTACTTTGTTTTCAAAGACGTATTTAGAAAACGTGGCAAGAAGGGCCAAGGGGCGTAATCTCGTTACATCCATTATATATTTGTGCTCTAAATAGATGCATAGTTAACATGTAGCCGGGAAAACACACAAGCTCTTCGAGTAGTAGCCATATCAAGGGACCTCGCCCCGCGAAGCAACATCCTTCCTAGGCAAACAGGTTATCGACAATCTCAACGAGCCCGACACGATCCTCCACCTCCTCCACTCGTTGCTTGGGTGGCGGCGGGTGCGAGCATAGTAACGGGTGAGATGCTAGTGCTCACCGTTATACTAGGACCGAGAGAGGAAGAAGAAGAGCTACTACCCGGAGCGACCTCTTGCGAAGGGTCCAAACTCTATTTGGCCTTCGGGGAGCCGCAGTTCTCGGGTGTAGAACCAACGATGTTGGTGTTGGTCGACTTCATATTAGTGACATCTGGCCCCGGGTTAGGGAACAGCAGGTCCTTGTCTGGCACAGTGCTACATCCGTTGTTGATGTTGGCGACAAACATATCAGGACGGCTGCTGAATGCTCCAGAGGCAGCGCGAGCCTTGCGGGATTTCTTCGCTGAGCCGGCAACCGTGATGGAAGCACAGTTCATGTACATCTCGCGGTTGCCAATGTTGTTGAACCAAGTCCAGGCAAAGAGGGCATCACCGGTAGGGGCATCGCTGGGGAGAGCGAAGCTGAAGCTCGACGTCCCGCTGACAGGACAGCCGCCAATGTAAGAGTGAATGACTTTCCAGGTCTTGCCGCCATCATACGACAACGAAGCCTGACAGCTGCCGCCACCATGGGAGGCGGTTCCGGTAATGGTCATCTTGTAAGTCTGGCCAGGGGCCCAAACGGCGACGGGCTGACCTTGAGGTGTACCAACAAGTTTGTGGTGACCCCTGCATGGGAAGTTGGCACTGGTGACAGGGCTTTTCATGTCGTAGTCAATAGGCTGGATCGAGAATTTGTTGGACTTGGAGCCAAGTGGCGGAGGTTCAATCATCTCCATATGAGCTGCGCCGAACGAGATGAGGCTAAGAATAACCGCGGCGAAACCTGAAGAAGTCTTCATGTTGCGGTGTACTTGGGCTTTCAGAAAGAGTGTATCTGTGTTGATGTCAAAGAGAAAAGAATAGAGCAGCGCAACGCAACAACTAGAGAGTCTAGATCGTCTTTTGTCGCGGTAAAGCTTCTTAAATGAGAGAGGAAAGAAGAAAAGAAATGAAGGAAGAGAAAGAAAAGAAGACGTCTGTCAAAGACTGCTTCGGTGCTGATGAAGGGTGCGAATTGAAGAGAGAGTTGAGAGAGAATAGAGCAGTTGAGTTGTGAACAAGAAACAATAAGCCTTTTATATCGTATCAGACTTCCGTAGACAGTGTAAAACCGGTCAGCCGCGTGCCTAATGAGTACCAGCACGCAGAGTGAAACGAAAGTGAACAGACAATGAGCCTTGGGCGATATCAAGGCGTGATGCCTACCAACTATCCTGGGAGATCCATTCATGTATTCTATTCACAGCCGCCAACCAGCAAAATACCCCGATTGCCGAAGGGTATCAATGTCAGAGCAGCCGCCGGCCTGTTTCCCAGCCGCAGGTACTTCGTTTGGCTTCTCAGCGGAGTGCTTAGCAAGCCGATCCATCATGATTCACTCTCCGCAAAGCGTTGCTGAACAGTAAATTGCACCTGGCGTGAAACATGGTCGGCACCTGGCTATAAACTATGGACGATATCGTGATATTGCATGCGCTATTACGCCAGCACGCAGGCTGTAGATCCTCGGCGGCTAAAGCTGTAGCATCGGCCGAGTCCATGAAGATCCATCAGACCTTGGAACGGAGAAGAAAGACAAAGGTCGAGGTGGGACGATGGCTTGGTCACTTGGGTGTTGCATAGGCGGCCGAAGTGATTTGTCCCATGAATGAATGACCTATTGCACCCACCCGGTGATTGTCTCGGCAAGAAGGTATGAATCGTCTCAGACAACTATTCCGCGTTGACCTTGACTCCGGTTCGCAGCTGCTAGGCAAGTGGAGCAGACCTCACCCCCATGGCCGAATCAAGGGTCGCCTGGGGTTATCAAGACCCATCAGGCGCCTCCTCGATCTGCACCTGTCAGCGGTTGTAAGGGCAAGCGATCGGCTGGTTGGCCCGCTGGGTTCCTTGGCAGCTATATTCGTTAGCGGCTTGAAACCTCCGTACCCCAGGCACACCGTCCAGCCCTGCCCGTCTGTTGCAAAACCGCGCCGGGCTTCCGATTCGGTCGGTTCTCCGCGTCTACACGGTCGAGTCCGTCAGTTGAATTCTTGCATGAGACATTTTAGGCTGCATGCTTTTATCGTTTCATTCTATGTACGGAGCACGTAGTAATGAATCAGAAAGTTACTCCATAGAGTACGGTAGACTTCCAGATCCATTAGAACCAACATCATGTAATACTTCAGCTTGGGGAGAACATACATGTGAAAAAAGCTTCATTTCCCACATCATCACGTCAATGCTCCCGTCCAGCTTTCTGTCACTGTTATGCTCAACTTACCACGGGAGCTCACCTCGACGTATCGACAGTGTTTTGCGTGCCCATCACAGCCTTGGTGCTTATTAACCTTTTTGCATCTTGTTCATACCCATGGGCTTCAGTCTCAGCCCAACTGCCGCTCGGGCATTAACTCACACATTGGACGAAAGTCTCACAGCCCAAGTCAAGTGATAGGAGGCAAAAAAACTTCCCAGGTAACCTCTCTACTTCATGTGACATTTCTTGCCCCAAAAACTACTTCTGCTGACTAGACTGTCATATACCGGCCATCATACCACAATCCCTTCTCTCGGCTCCTCACTACTTCCACCAACAGCTATCCTAGCTTGACTCAAGAACCAATCACCAAAGCAAATCCTGTCGCTATACTGGGTTACAGCAGCCCACTGACTCTTCGTCTCGGTGTATGCCCTGAAAGAAATGCTTTTGATATAGAAAAGAAAAAAAAAAAGGCTTGGACGTGTCCGGAGTTGTCTTTTCTAGAGGCCCCCGCTGTCCACCAGCTGTTTTTTTTTTTTTAGTCCAAGTCCAAAGCCCCATCTCGTCACATAATAGGTACAAATACAGGAAACATTTAGGAGCCATCAGCGGCCTAGAGGCTTTGGTGTGCATTACCTTCAAAAAGTCACGACGGCACCAAACCTGGATGCATGGCTGATAAAAAACTGTGCTGTCAAGCGTAGACAGAAATAGGATCCGCACCTTCTGGCAGAGGATGCCAAGGTGGCACATCGCGACTAAAAGATATGATTTGTCTGAGACTGCCCTCCATGATATGTAACCCAGACTTGAGAAAATAAACTAGAGATGATGTCGCCTGGAGAGTGACTAAGTACTTGAGATGCAATTGTTGCTGTTAGAATAGAGCTGGTTTAAAATCCTTACGACGTGCCAAGTCAATGTTGTAATAGGTCGTCAGATTCGTGGGTCGATGGCCGATTCTCCGCCAACGGGCTGTCTTGTAAACTCAGACTATAAACTGTGAACTTTGTCATCTGGTTGGCCAGTGTTCCGTGACAAATCACGGCAGGCATTTTTTGCCTCTCATTCATGCAGTAAATCGTCTTCCATCAAGCCGAAGGGCAATAGTATGCGTATTCTACTACATAGAGCAGTTGTGGTCTTGGCTGGAGCAAGGCTGGCCAGCAGCACCACGCCTCGGTACACGAAGATTAAAACGAGAACAGGCGGCATGAGATCATCACTGACCCGGCCCGCTAGGCTGCCCAGGCCCATAGGGCTGGTTGTATTGGACGTTAGGGCTCATCCCGTACATTTGCTGGCCTTGCTGGGAGCCTTGATGCACCATGACCGGTGCAGCGGGTCGACCCGGGCTGGGGTAGCCGTTACCGCCAGGGCCAGGCTGCGGCGGTCCCGACGGAGGCATGAACTGTGGGTGCCCTGCGTGATACATCATTTGCGGTGCCGGAACCATGCCTTGAGGTCCATGAAGAAACTGAGGCTGCATCATCATGGGACCTCCCATCTGCCCTCCTTGTGGTGGCATGTAATGAGGATTGTTGGAGAAGCTGCGGTACTGACCCAACTGGGCATTGTTCGAGCCCATGTAAAGCGGCTGGCTATACGGTCCTTGCGTGGGATAAGCAACTGGAAGTTGACCCATGCGAGGGGAGGCAAACGACTGTGCCGAGTTGGAGTGCATCATGCGATGGTCGTCAGAACCATATGCTGTATGAGGCACTGGGCCATGTTGCTGTGTGTGCATCTGCATATGTGGCATGTGCGGTGACTGCCGAGGGCCCATGCTATGAGCACCATGCTGGAGGTAGAATGGCAGTTGATGCTGATGAGGGTGCTGCGGAGCAACATGGGGGGGGTTGGGGGTGGCAACCGAGGAGCTGTTGAACGGCTGGCGCTCAAAATGCTCATTGTATGTGAGATGCATTGTTGAGTCAGGCTTCTCATCATCTTGCAACTGTCTCCAAGTTGGTAAGGTGTCGTATGATGGGCGCAAACCACCATTGTCGTTCCAGTTACGCCCCTGGGGCGGCTTTAACGTCTGTATGTGTGACAAGATACGGCACTTCTTCACGTCGACAGCCTTGGTCTTTCGACGGATAAGAGGAGGGCTAGCCTTCTGTGGCACCGGGGCAGGGCTCTCTGCAACATTGTTGACAGAAGTGCGCGGGCTGGAGCTGGCACTGGCGTGACTGTTCGGGTTAAAAGCTGCTGCGAATGGGCTGGGTCTGAATTCGTGACTGTTCGGGTTCAACTTAGCACCCATTTGACCAGGGGCTCCGCTGGATCGTCGGCTGAAGCCAGAATCAACATTGCTAGAGGGACCAGTAGGGGGAGCACGCATTTCGTGGCCAGCAGTATGTTGGACTGGCGCTGGCGGCTGCGAATATCTTTGCTGTTCAACGTGTCGAAGCCTTTGAGCGAGACTTCCAGTCTGCTGCTGAGGAGGAGTATGCTGAGGCCCACCGCGATTGTTTCGATATGGCTGGTTATGATATCCCTGTTGGGAGAACTGTTGTCGAGGTCCAGCATGTCTGTTGCCGTTGCCAGCTGAACCGGGTGCCTGCGGAGCCGCTGGTGCTCGCGAAGCACGTCCATCAGGCGCTGCGACTGCTGCAGCAGTGGCCTCTGACGGCTTGGCTGGCGTTGCGTCCTTGCCAAGCTGAGTCTTGTCTTTTACAGCGCCTTCGAACTTGGTCTTAGCCATATCTTGGGCATTCTTCAAAGCCTTTGCTTGGATCTCCCTTTGCTTGGCAGGGTCTTTGGCGATGATCGAGACCAAGTCATTGGGAACAGGGGTCGATAATTTGAAATTGCTAGCAAACTGCTTCAAATCGTTCAGCTTGTCTACTTTATCGGCACGCACTTTGCTAGATCGTGCTTTCTCCGTCATCATCCGCTGCTGACTAGCAAAACTCTTAAACTGTTTGAGAACATCTTGCTCAACCGTAGATGTAGCGCTAGGAAGCGAGTCCTTGGGAGCGGATGCATTGCGAGATGATGATGATGCAGAAGACGACCCCGCAGTGGCTACCTTCTCCATTGACTTGGCCTCGGGCGTTTTCGTCTGCGCTGGCGGAGATGAAGGTTTGGCTTCAACCAGTTTCTCGTTCCTAGCCTTAGACTGCGCTGGCTTCGAAATATCTGCCTTGGAAGCAACGCCATTCTTGGTCACTTCTGAAGTTGGAGGCCTTGGCTGTTCCGCAGATGCCTGCTGTTTCCTTGCAGGAGCCTTCAGTTGTGATGAGATAATAGCCGGGTCAACAGGTGCTCCCTTGACTGAGGTTTGGCTTGTGGGGGCTCGCCTAGCAGGGGGGGTATATTTGTTGGTTCCCCCAGATAGCGGAGGGAAATCCTGGCGACGAACGCCACTGTATCTGGAGGGAAACATGTTAGCCAATTGTGTTTCGGTTTACAACTACCTGGAATTGGAACTGAACATACTTATCCTCTTCATTTTCTTCTCCAGCTTCGCCGCCTCCAACAAAGTCCATGACACGCTCCTCAGCAACGTGAGCAGTAGCCGGGGTACTTCGCTCAATTTCTTTTGCTTTTCTCTCAGCCGCTGCAATCCTCTCGCGGTATTGAGGGTGACTCTTATTAATTGTCGTGGTATAGATATTCTCATCATAATCGGATTTTAACCCGAATAGTTTCTCATTTGCGGCAAACTGGTCCCAATGTCCAGCGCTGGCGTTGCCTTCTAATCCAGCCTCGAGCTTATCACCTGCGTCGGGGACCCACGGCTGCAGGGCTCGCTCACCGCCGAAGCGACTATTGGAAATGGCTGCATCTGTTCGAAAGTTTGATCGATTCCCTAGTCGCATGCAAGTTGGTATGAGATTGTGGCTCAGGGGGCGTTGCAGAAACGTACCGTTTTGGGCACTCCGGCCATCGGATCTAGTAGCACTCCCCACAGTCGAACCGCCGTCCTTTTTTGGGCCAGGCATCTTGAAGAAAAACTCCAATCGCTAATACAACTACAATGCAATCGTTTTGATGCGAGCTCGGACAAGCATCCAATAATAAATAGGCGACACCTCCCTGGAAGAAGAGTATTCAGGAATTCGCCTCGTTATGTTCGGAGGTATGAGGAGGCTCGAGCAGTCCCGCACTAGATGACCGAGAGTAAGGGTTAGAATCCAGTAATACAACATATAAAAAAAATTAACGGCACAAGTTATCGATGTAGGGCAGAATGAATATATGAGCCGCCAAAGAAGAGTAAAACGTCGACGAAATAGGGTACATGAAACGTTATCCCCAAGAGCAACGGTACTTGTTTTGCATCCACGATAGAAAATTCAAAAGAGCAGGAGTCAGTTCGAACCTACCTTTCGATGACAATAAAAGCACCTCCAAACTTGCGTCAACTTTCCGTGGTGATGGTGAGGATTTAGCTCAGTTCCAGCGACTGGGCAAGAGGGTTCGTTCGGTGTTAAGGACTCTCCCCGATTCTATGAAACGAGTGGTTAGAAAGGAATTTATAACAGACTAGGGATCGGACGCCCGTCGTCATTAGGCTCGAGGAGAGGCTGTTGTCATGGGTTGGGAAACAAAGCAAACGAGCGAACGACGAATGCACAAACGTTTAGCCCCAGGATGGTCTGCGCAGCACGGGGGCATGGACAAACAACGACCAGGTCGTGTGTGGCTTACCTGGAGGGAAGGTGAAGGACGAGAGATAGGGGGAAGGATCTCCGGCGTGCCGTCCAGCTCGACGGTGCTATGAGTGCCTCGCAATGGGCAAAGAGAGCATGGAGAGAGAGGAAATTGAAGCCGGGAAAGGGAGAAGAAGTTCGGCTGTGAGGTTGGTGATGAGGCTTTGTTTTCCCGTACCCTCTCAGTTACCAGTCAGGTTGACCCTGTCACACTTGCCCAGACTAAGTACAACGAAGCGTGGTGGGCCGCAACAGAAGCCAGGTGCTTAAGTGGACTGGTGCAAGTTGGCAAGAGGGTCTTGTCAAACAGGAGAACGTGAGACACGGTGCGTATAATTTGGAGCAACGGACCAAACACTGTAATGGCTGCCCAACATACCTCAATCAGGCCCAGCAACTTCACAGTATTCTTCAGCGGGTCAACACTGTTTTGACTCTCACGCCAAGAAATAATAAGGCAGGACCCTCCAATTCCGTTTTGACAATGTGCTCTTTTTTTTTCCCTAACAAGGTTGACCTCTGCAGCGCAGAATTAGTTAGTGCCTTTATTAGACTTTAGAGAACAAAGGAATAGGTTCGTACTCGCACCTCTCAAGAAAAGCCACAGCTGCGCCTTAGGGCATTTTACGCCGTTTCGCCTTCCTGCTTTGGTTTCCTCGCCCCCATTTGCGTGCGCAATGCTTGTGCAGCACGTGTGGGTTGTGACGCGGGCACTTATACGAGCCGGCGTGAGCATGATAATAATAGGGGCCATTATGCTCCGTACGATAGATACGGCCTTCCTCACGGAGAACTATTTATAACTATGCTAACAATAGGTAGCCGGTGCACCGAGACACTGCCACTCTGTGAAGATGAAGACTTGTGCTCTTGGGGTAGGCCCGAGATAGTTTGTCTGTGTGAGAGTAACAAATCGTACCATACATACCTAACCTGTGGCGGTTTCGTTCAAGGTGATTGCATGTAACGCCTCTTATCGTCGTGCCTGCTGTGTTTGATAGGAGCCAGATACGGGGTGGCCCAGTCTCACAGACCACAAGTGCCGATTCCTGGTGTTACCGAGCCATGCATAGAAGACAATCAGCAGGAAAACTTCTCCATGCCAAAAAAAAAATAACCTCTGTGGTTGGGTTGGAATAGATTTCAGGCAAATGCCACTCTGGTTTACCATGAAATAATGGCCAACCAAGTACAACGGAGTCACTATGGCACCGAACAAGCTGATTTGGAACGCTGCGAACAAAAGGGATTTCTACTACAGGTATTCACAAACACAGCAGACATCCCACGGCCTGCCAAATTCTAGACGACTTTAAACTGTTGGTACAAGCTTTCCGCCTTTTTGGTCCCATCCATTCCACCAATTATACCTTCAGGCCAATGTCCTCAGCGTATGGAAGCACAAACAAGTCACCAACTGTGGAAACAGTGGCCTTGCCATCAAGGAGAGCCTTGGCAGTCTGTGACAGCGCATAAGTTAGCTTCAATTCAGCATCATGTAATGGGATCGGTGTCATCAATGTTTGAGTGCCTACCGTCTTCAACTTATCAGCCGTGACACCATCAATGCTCTTAGCCAAAGCAGCCAGGTCGGCGGCCTTTCCAGCGTGAACCAGGCCAGATCCAGCTTGCAGGAGACTGGGAGAGCGCAGCTGGGCCTTCTCCAAGACATCAAACTTGGCGTTGGCGACAGCCTTGGTGACATCATCCTTGCTGACGGTGCCGTCGGCGATGCTCTTCAGTGCCTTGCTGGTCTCCTCAGCAGCCTTGCGGACAGAGGAGGCATTGCCAGACAACTGAACGGTCAAAAGTCCAGCATCAGAATAGGCCAAATTAGAGGCAGAAATAGAAAGACCTGGAGCACCGGCAGTAGCCTTGGAAAGCAGACTGAAACCAGGAGCCCATTTGATAGTAGGCTGACCGCCAAGAAGTGCGGCCAAGACGGCAATCTCGGGCTTAGAGCCAGTGGCATCTGATCCAGGGAAAGCAATGACCATGGAGTTGCCAGCCTGGTTACTAGTTCGCTGCTCGCCACCGTAGTACTTGGTAGCCTCAGTCTTCAAGGATTGACCGCTCTGGGAAGCAGCGGGAACATCTTTGAAGAACTGGCTGACCCAGTTGGAAATGGAATCGGTTGAAGCGCCGTCAGCGACCACAGCGATGTTGGGCTTCGAGTAAACGACATCAGCGAAACTCGCGATGTACTCCTCGTTCAGGTATTTCTGGACAGGGGAGGAGGCGGATGGGTAGATGGAAGCGCCGAGACCGGTGTGGAAGGCAACGGCGTGAGCGTTGTCGAGAGCGAGAGCGTTAACATTAGTGTTTAGAGCGGCTTGCTTGAGGTGAAGGATTCGCTCGACGTCTTCGTGGAACTCGTGGGCTGCCAATTGGCGTTAGTATGTGCCGTCTCGTCTCAATTCGGTATGAACAAGATCTCACTTGTGTATTTGGTCATAGAGACAACCTCGGCGAGAAGTTCGGCAAAGTACGGCAGATCCTCGCGGAGGAAGCTAGCCTCAAGAACGAGAGCCTCTCGGGTATGTGAGGCGTTCAATTGACCGCCAAGAAGCTCGGATTCGCGAGTGATGCGAAGGGCAGATCGTCGCTGGGTGTTCTGAGTCCAAGCAGATCAGCTTACACGCTTTTTCCAGTTTCGCGATTAACGAATGAATTCTCGGCCAAACCAACCTTGAAAGCGAACTCCTCCAGGCCAACAGTCAGGCCAGGCAGGGGCTGGTATCGGGTACCGGCCTTGGCCACGATGGCAAGCTTGGTAGTAGGTCCATGGGCATCCCTTGAGGCAACCTTCAATCCGGACACATCCGTTGTCTCAAAGGCTCCTGTTGAAGCGGCGGCAGCAAAGCCACGGCGCTGAAGAGGTTGGACGCTGCAGGACCGGCGGATGGCCTGCTGCGCGCTTTTCGCGAGAGACGATCTCGAGATCATTGTCGAGGGTGAGGGCATAGGCGATTGAGTATCCTGCGACCGGCTTGGTGAAGCAATTGGATCTCAAAAAGAAGTGCCTCGTTCGACGAACCAGCTCCCGTCTAATTTTCGGCCTCGGGGAGGTTTAGGCAATCACGTGATTGGATGATCAACTCGAGGCGTACCACTGGTTCACGAAGAATTGGGCGGGTCACGTTAGTGCCAGCCTACTTCGTATGCATACTTCGAGTGTTTAACTATCCACGGGGTGCAAATGCTTGAAGAATAAACACTGGGAACTGTTTAAGAACCAGCTTTAACTACAGACTATAGTTATCTATCTCAACCACACAGTCTATGCTCTCGAAAACACTTTCTCGCCTTCTCCGCGCCCAAACGTCACAGCATTCGCTTTGCCCTCGCCGTCCAGCTCAAAAACAAAAGTATAAGGCAAATCTATCATCGTCCCAACACTCTGCCAAGTAATACAAGTCGGAGTGCCAGCATCAACCGGCGCATCTCTATCCTGCAACACTGCCACAAATTGGTGCCGTTTGCTGTCACGAATATTAGTAGGATAGAGTCTGTAATCCAAGCTCTCGAGTTTAACCCCCATCTTCTCCGCAACTTGCTTCTTCACATCCGTTCCGTTAACAAGAAGAGACTTGATCTCGATCCCTGGTTTCAAGTCACCCAATGACAAGACGGCGCTGTTTCCATTGCCGCCTGTGAATTTTCCACTGTACGCTGTTGCAGTTTCTTTGCCTGCCACACCTTGAAGTAGCTGAATCGATTCGCTCACCAAGTCAACGTATACGTTAAGGTCTAAGTTGCCATCGGTGACAGTCTCGTCGTGGGCGACAATGGCGAACCCAAGTTTTAGATCGGGACTGATGCCAAAATAACTAGCGTAGGAACCCAATGCGCCGCTCTTTGTAAAGATATCGATGATGGGATTGATTGGCTTCGATCCTGCTCGGTATATCTCCCACGGATAACCGACTCCGTTGCGGAGGTTTGATGTGTCGACGTTGTGATGTAGCCAGCGTCGAGTAATAGCTTTGGAGGCGAGTTTGCTAGAAAGCATCGCCGTACCGGCGCGTGCGAGATCACCGAGCGTAGATACAATAGACAGAGCTCTATTAGATTCAATTAGCCAAATTCCTGATTTTGTGAGACGGAATTCGAATTCTGGTACGAACGCTGGCTCTCCAATCAGTGACCTATTCAATCCGGCCTCGACGAAGATCGGTAAGTTTTTCTGGCCCAATAAGCCGGAGCTGTTCAGATTTAAAGGCTTAAACATTTTTGACTCCAGAACTTCCGCAAAACTCGATTTCGAAGTACTTTCCATGGCAGCAGCAAGTAGTTGAAAGGATGTGTAAGATATCATCGGAGAAGTTGAGGGTAGAAATACGGGCTGTTCAGGGGCAACGGCTTTCAAGAAGTCTGAACCCGGTCAGTTTAACCATGATATACAAATGCTTGCTGGAAAAGGTCCCTACCTGAACTTTTGCAGTCTTTTCCAATAACACAAGCGCTAGCTAAGGGGCATCGTTAGCTGTCGAATTATTGTCGCACCATTTGGGGGAGGGACTGGGTGTTTACAAGTGCGTGGGAGGCCAGAGGTATGACCTGCCAAATCTCCTATTGTAATATCCTCCCAAGGGATGGACAGCAGCTTCTTTTCGTCCCTAAGCTGAGGCAAGAACTTGGTGATAGGTGCTGTCCACTGCTCACCCATTGCCAACAGCCAACCGTATACGGTGAAGACCATGCTTACTTGGGCCAGTGGGAACTTTGTATCCGAGTTGATTAGAACGTTATGGTTTTTGGTATCACGGGGTGACGTGTGATGATACTCAAACAAAGCCGAGTTTCCCGGCTTTGCATCAAAGCCTGTGAAATACACAACGGAGAAGGAAGTGGTATTAAAGATTTTTCCATAGACCTTGTGTCCGCCATTTTGGATCAATTCGTCAAAATCTCTTTTTGCTTGAGTGGCTAAGCCAGATTCTTGGATTGAGGAGCTTGACGGTGGGGGATAATACGCTCCAATTAATGGACATGGCGAGAACTTAATCGTATCGTTTTGGGCATGTGCAGAGAAGAATAGCTGCAGTGCCAAAATGAGAGTAGCCGATGTCCGGGCGAACATCTTGGGATCATAAGTTTTTAAACCCTTTTTGTAGATGGCAGTGAATGTGAACGCAGGTGTAGGATAAGATTAATAAAATGATGGTAAGTGCTTTGAAATATGTTGCCATTACTGGTCAGAGTAGTGCGCGCCGAGAGATATTTATCTTCGAATACTGCCATAATCAGTCTATACACAATTAGAAGACAAATGTACCAATTTCGTCCAGTCCCTACAATATCCATCCGTCTTACTCCGTACATGATGAAAGAAAAGTTGTTGTTGGTGAGCCTAATAATTAAGTCCGTGTCCTTGTCCGTCCGTATTCTTCGTCCGTATAACTTCCTTGTCCGTATCCTTCTCCATCACAGCCGCCGCTGCACAATTGACCGATCAATAACGGGATGAGCCAGCTCGTCAGCACGGACACCGACGGACACGTAGCCTGTGTGCAATTTGAGCGGGATTGCTGCAGCGTACGCACAGCCCTCGCAACTTTGGAGTAAGCCGGCTGTGCCCGCGGCTACTCAGCGCGGTGGTGACGGATGCTCCATCCATGATTTACGTCAGTCGTCATGGATCAAATGACCCAGGAAGCGGAAAAGAAAATGCTCCAAAGTCAGAGTCAGACTCAAAACAAGTCATCATTTCCGAAACGAGTAGGTGATCGAGTGTATTATTAGCGCTGCAGTCTAGCATCAAACTCGGATCCATATTTGGTGTGTAACCGCCAGCTGAAGAACCAGAAATGCTAGTCCCAGCAGCGTATTGTCTTAAGCGGTTTAGATACCACTCCTCTAATCGTGTTGCCCGTATGCCAAGATGCAAAAACACACTTTGCTCGCCAGCGTCCTTTGCAGCTGATTCCAGCCGCAGAATCGTTTGTCGCAATACGTGCTCCATGTCCGAGAATTGTCGCAGTCTTTTTGTCGTTCCAATAACATTTGGGTGCGCTGCTACAATATCCAACCGCGCCGCAAGCGAAAGTCCACAATATAAAGTGATCCATTCCAAGTTCGTAATCAAGGGTACATCCGCTGGCGGTAGTGCAAGAGAGATATTGACAATAGACTTGACGGCCATCGCACTGTCCGATAGCCATGTAAAAAAGGATCCAACACCATCATGATGTAGGTGGTTTTCTTGTAGTTTGTCGAGACCAAAAAGGCCCTCGCCTCGCGATGATTGATCTATAAGCAACTCGGCTATGTGCAATTGCATTGAGAGAATACCTGGCGAATCAGGTATTAGCATGTCATCATTTTACTTGCCCCGTAGCTAGAAGAACTGAGAATAGAAACGTACGACTTTCGCTCAACGGGAAGAAAATGTTTGCCTTCATGGCAATCACTTCGGTCCGTAGCTCATCTATCCTCGCTTTTAGTGGCGGCAATAAACCAAACGTTGGTTCACCGGCAATGAGGTCGTTGATTGCATCAATGATGTGCTGAGTGTGTATGATTAGAGACAAATATTTGTCAGTAGGCTCAGGTGATTGCATAGACAGGTCTTGACATTGTTGTAGGAAATAGGAACTAAAATAGAAGGTTCGAGATTTCTGTAGAAGAACGGCCGAGCTGAAGAGGGTGACGTTAGCTCGCACGGTGAGAGACTATGGGTGCAAATGCGTTACCTCGAAGCCAAATAATAGGTCCCAGCAAGTGCCCGAATCTCGTCTGGACCCCATTCCAAGGCAATGCCATCCTCATGGGCATCAACGCCCCATAATCTTGCATTCCTGGGTCGGTCCATTCGCAGGTCAGATACAATGCTTACAGCTAAGCCAAGTTGTTGCGAGTACTTTCGCGGTCTTGGCTGATACTGCGCCCTGTTGTTTTGTAAAAATTTAATATACATGTCCAGGACATCACCGGCCCTTTTGGATATCGGGGTCTGAACGTACCATGCCAGTTGTACAAGAAGGGCTTGCAGAAGCTCAAGCGAGGCAAACTCCCCATTTGCCAATCGCAAACTGAGCAGTTGATTAAACTGTTCGCCTAAAGCAAGTTGTGCAGAAGGGTTGTCATAAGATGCGACCGTCAGGACCGCCAAACACAATGCCGGTTTTGTGTAACTTAGAGATTGTACTGGCTGTGGCGGTACTAAAACGAATGGGAAGTGGGCATTCATTCTCATGATGAAAAGGTCTAGTAGTTCCTGTCCTCTGTCCACCGTCAAAACACCAGCTGCAAAAGGGGCCCACGCGGTGACATCATGATTATTCTCCTCCAAGCCTGTCTGTGCGACGTCTTGCTGGCTATCAGGCTTGGACGGTTTGGACGGCTTGGACGATTTCGAGGCTTTGGTCGTTTTGGAGGGTTTGGTTGGCTTCTGTGGTTTGGTTGGTTTCGGCGGCTGCTGTGCACTTCTCGATGCGCGAGACACGGGAGGAGTTGGAACGCGCTCACTGCAACGCTTGTCAGTAAACAACACTTTTCCCTCATGCTATTCGACTTACCCAGCCCGGACTTGGACGCGCCGTTTTGATTGAGCAAATACGCATGTTTTATTCAGCCGGAGACATCGATCACAGACGCCGGAATCTTGAGTCTTCACACACTTGATTTTAGCATGAAAACACGTTTGACAGGTCCTCAAAAGTGGCATTCCTGCAGCTTCTTCATTTTGTCCGACTGGATCCATAGCTCTCGTTTGTAGAAATCGACGATGCTGAGTACCATGCCTCTGAACAAGATTTGTTATTGTGTCGTGTCGCTGTGGGTGCTTTGCTGAATGAGGCAGGGGCGAAGGTGCCAATGTTGAAGCATGTCACCTAAAGACAATGCGAAGTTGACGAGGCACGATTCCGACGCGATAGGTTCGTTATGCCATTGATTTGTATTGTAGGTCGCGTCGGCACGCGATTATCACGATGAAATCACTTTGAACGATGATGAAAGGCCAAATAGTACCCCGTCATCATTATTAGGTTACGAAAGCCACCCATGAGAGACTTTTGTCACCTGACTCAGCAATTTACCAGGTACTCCGTCCAAAACATTAATGTGGCAGACGCATTGCACAATAACACGGCAGCAGCATTCTTGAGAAACAACACGAGGGCCAAGCGTTAGATTTTTCGACATGCAGCCCAATTTATGCTTTGTCCATGCTAGGCTGTATTTCTAAAGATGTCTGCCCTTACTTTTGTATGTATATATGCACGGGGAATGGAGCATGCATGGCCGCGCACCCCACGCGTCAGGCACAGCACCGGTTGGCACAACTTCAGAGTCAAATGTGGCGGATTCAATCTGTCCGGCCGCGCCTTGGTGATGCATTATTATTTCTGTAGATGAGGCTTCAGACGTCGGACCAGGTGTCACTCAAAATTTGCATATCTTTACTGCAGCCCGTCCCCAACCAGACTGATGCATCCACTCTTCGCCCACTTGCGCCCACTTACTAACGCCTATCCACCATCCATCCGCTTGCACCTGCTTTGACTTACACCACCAAAGAAAAAATTGGCGAATCCGCAGTTGGTTAATCAGCTTTACTTTCAAACCCTCCCACACCCTGATCTTGGCTATTTTTTTTATTTTATTTTTTCCTTTCCTCGTTCTTGGCAGGGCCCAGCAGAATCAATATTTGTCGGTGTTACCATATGCCATATTACAGTTCAATGCCCGTCAGGTAGCCACAGTGGTAGCTCTAGAGATAGTGAGAGGATCTCTAGGAGCAAAGCAATGCTTGTTGTCAGTATTGTTCCAACGCCATACACCTCAACCAGCAAGAGTGCTTGCGTCGCCAGACTCCCGCTGACCGCTGCGCAAACAGACAAAACATGCCGCGGAGCTTTGTGCTCTCCTAGTCAATGATCTCTTCGGCGAGCTTCCATCAGTATGTTCCATCCCACTTCACAAATAATTCCAATGTTGCGGTTGGCTTGTGACGTGTTTTCGCGGGGCTGACCCTTTGCCTTTTTCCTGGCAGCGCGTTCTGGCCGCACTCTTCAAAAAAGGCCGATGCACAATTACGCAATTAGTTCAGCACACATCGCTTGGCCCACGGCATCTTCGAAATGGGTTGGGAGTCCTCATCCAGCAAAATCTTCTCTACCATCATACCGACCCTAACACGAGAGTAACGACCTATGAGGCAAACTCAGACGCCTGCTACAACCTCGTACGATCGGGCAAGATACTCGAGGTTATCAACAGCCAGTATGGTACTGCTGAGCGAGATTTAGTCCAAACGCTGATGCAGCTGGGCTACGCCAGAATCGCAGACTTGACACACGCTTTCTCCTCGCGAGCCCCCAAAATCAACGGCCATACAAATGGAGCGCATGATCCGTCGTCTGGGTTGATTGAGTCCAAAGACCATCTTAACGCTGCCCTGGCCCGATTGATACAGGCAGAAATATTAGAAACCGTTCGTCCTGAAAGCTTCCGCAGCCCAGCTGAAGTATATCGGGAGATCGAGGCAGACGTAACAAAGACTGCGCCTGGTGAAAAAGCGAGCAAGAATAAAATGGAACTGCATATGCGAGTTGTGGAAAAGTTCAGGACTTTTAGGGATCAAAGTAAAGCTTTGAAACGGCAGTTGGATCAGTCTTCTGGCCCTGTCACCAAACGAAGGAAGTTACAGAACGGCTCCAGTCGCAACGATGACTTTGTCCATGACGATGCTCCTGATCTGAATGTAAGCAAGCTGCGACATCTGTTATTAACAAGCCGAGAGCCGGGTGTGCTAACAACTTTATTTCCAGCCCAACGTTGTAGTTCGTGTCAATCACGAAAAGTGTTTGGTAGAGTTGCGCAATCAACGTCTGGCAGATTTCGCCGCAGATTTCCTCGGCGAGGTCACTGGTCAGGTGTACCGCACGCTCCTAGAACTTCTCACGGCGAAACTTTCCAGATGTCGGGCAGATCCTCTGATTGGCGACCAGAATACCGGTCCACAGGTCACCGTCACCACCATAGAAATATATCAACACTTAGACGACGATATTAATGTCCTTGGGGGAATAGGCAAGCCGCCTAGGGAAAATATCGACTCAGAAAGTGCTGAGAAGATTAGGTCAGGTCCGTATGCATACGACACTGGCTCTGATGAAGATGAGGTGGATGACGATGGGCCCAGCGCAAAGCCCACCGCGCCGCGCGGACGGATGGCCAGGGCTGTTGCTGCAGCTGCCGCTATGGAGAGCGACGGAGGGTCTGATGATGATGTTGACGTTAAGGACCAGCGAGTACAGGCAAATGGCAACAGGCAAACCAAGGTCAAATTTGAAGACGGGGTGGCATCCACAGATAGTCGCCTTGATCAGATGAGGAACCATCTTCTGCTGCTAGCTGAGAGCAAGCATCGTTTTGTCCGACACTCGGGAACCCTTGGCCGCGGCCAGTGGGCAGTTGACTTCGACCTACTGATGGACCGCCTTCGGGAAACAGAGCTGGATGCATACATTGAGCAGTGCTTTGGTCGCCACGGACTTCGCCTGACACGAATCTTGCGAGAGAAAGGAAAACTGGACGAAAAAATGCTGCCATCGGCTGCTCTTATGAAGAAATCAGACGTACAGGGGAAGATGCTGGCAATGCAAATGGCGGGGCTTGTCGACGTCCAAGAAGTTCCCAAGGATAACAGCAGGCTTGCAAACCGAACAATGTTTTTCTGGTTTTTTGACGGAGAGCGAACACAGGCACAACTGTTGGACGATGTTTATAAAGGGATGCTGCGCTGCTTGCAGACGCTGGACGTGGAGCGACACAAGGAGCGAAACATTCTCACATTTGTCGAAAGAAAAGATGTCAAGGGGAAAGAGCAAGAAGTGATGACTACGGAGCATTACAACAAGTATAACCAACATCTGGAAGAGCAGCAACAGTTACTGGGCCAGGTGATGCGACTGGACGACATGGTAGCAGTCTTTCGAGACTATTGAGAACTCGTACAATGGATAATGGCGTGGAATGAGATGTTGGCGCACTGTGAAAAATACAGAGTACCTTCCTGTTGGATAACTGAGCGTTTGATAGTATTGGAATGCAGAAAGGCGAATTGATGGGTTTGCAGCCCACGGTTTGTAAGTGCTTATGCTATCATAGTTTCGACAAACATGAGGGTTGCTGCCTTGGATTGATGATCACACACCTTCAGTGCTGGGACATGTTATATATAGAAACAAAATATCGTCGCTCATAATTGAGATCATCACAGAGTACTACTATGAAGCTTATTACTGACGAAATACTTGGCATAACGTACGAACGACTTTTGGTCGTACACTCCTTGGTTGTTGTAGGGTAGCCGCGAAACGACGACCAGGAGGCTCGGAAGTACAGAGGAGGGAACAAGGAACAACGAGTTGAGGCACGACATTAGTTACTACTCGGTACGGAATAGTGTGGTGCCAGTTGTGTTTAGAACTGCATTAGCGCCTCCGGACCTCGGGCCAGAATCCAATATTCAGTTGGATATTGTCCCAATTGACTATTGATATGTCTGGCCCGAACGCAAACCCGTAAGTCGGCCGCGGTGCGTTGGCTTCCAAGTCGAGAGAGGTCGACATGAAGAATCCACGCCCTTAGGTGGGGAAGGTGGGTGCATGTGCCGTTCAGATGGCACTTGCGCACTAATAGCATGATCTGCTCGATGGGAGGACGGGGCAAGGCGGACAAGACGGGCAAGACGGGCTAGTTGCAGCCAGCGGACTACCTACCCCTGTGACCCTGCCAACCTGCCTGCTACCCAGCGCCCGAGGTAGTACTAGTACGGAGTGGCTAACTAGTTAGTTACTCCGTACTCACTACGGAGCACGGCGGCCAGCATTGAGCCATTGACTATTTCGTCGCGTGCGCCCCCGATTTCGGGAAACCAAGAGCTCAGGCAGGCACCCTTGCGCTATTGAAAAAATTCCCTGTCCGTCGCCGAGTTCATTAGAACACCGTTCCTAGAGCTTAGTCTCTTCCTTCTTCGCTATTTTCCTTATTTCACTGTTCTCAGCCACAAGCTGGCCAGCGGGAAGTTTTTTCGCATTCCCAGCATACATAGATTCTCTCAAAATGTCGCCTCCGACTGGAAATGCAGGCCGGGAGAAGGAGTCCAACTTGGCCAGACTTCTTGGCTCAGGTAAGTTCTGTGGACCGGGAGCGCTCAATTGCCCCGAGGGTTTATTTGCAGACCGTTGCATATGCATGCTGACCTTACCGATAGGGTCCGCTGGTATCGCTGAATTGGCCATTTTCCACCCCGTACGCCTTATTGGAGAAATATCTTCGAAAGCCCGAATACTGGTGTGCTGATAGTTTTCTGCGCAGGTTGACACTATTGCGAAGCGATTGATGAGCAACCAGACTCGAGTATGAATACCTGCACAACAAGTGGTGGCTCACATTCGTCAGGACTAGAGAAGTGCGATGGACGAGCTAATATGTGATTTTCTTCTCGAAAACAGGTTACCAATGCAAGCCAATTCAACCAGGTCATCTTCAAGGACAAGGCTAGC
Organism: Conoideocrella luteorostrata; assembly: GCA_032433595.1. Lineage (NCBI taxonomy): Eukaryota > Fungi > Ascomycota > Sordariomycetes > Hypocreales > Clavicipitaceae > Conoideocrella > Conoideocrella luteorostrata. The sequence goes on from JASWJB010000394.1 coordinate 24,993, forward strand.
GCACCTTTTGGTAGAAAGTTCATCTCTCTGTTTCCAGGTCTTGGCTACGCTGCTGGTTACAAGGTCCTTCAGCGGATTTATAAATATGGCGGCCAGCCCGTTGCGCGTGATTATCTAGCCAAGCACTATGGCAAGGACTTTGAATCGGCATTTGGCAAGAAGACTGGCAAGGCCATCATGCATTCTACGGCTGGCAGGTGCGCATGTATCCCTAACCGGTTCTCGCCCTTTCGAGTTAACAAAATTGTTGTCGAGAGGACGGGATGTTGTTTTGGGATGTATCTGACGTGTCTGGTACATATAGTCTAATCGGAATCGGAGAGATCGTTCTGCTACCCCTCGATGTCCTCAAGATCAAGCGCCAGACAAACCCCGAGGCCTTTAAGGGCCGTGGTGTTCTCAAGATTGTCGCCGATGAGGGTTTTGGACTGTACCGTGGTTGGGGATGGACTGCTGCCCGTAACGCCCCTGGGTCTTTCGCGGTATGCTGCCATCAGTTTTATGCGTCCAATATGAGCTATTTTGTGCATGTACTGACGTCAATTTGATTTGAATAGCTGTTTGGAGGTTCTGCTTTTGCCAAGGAATACATGTTCCACCTTCAGGATTATAACAAGGCTACCTGGTTCCAGAACTTCATTGCCTCCATTGCTGGAGCCTCAGCCTCACTGGTCGTTTCCGCCCCCCTCGACGTCATCAAGACCCGGATCCAAAACCGTAACTTCGACAACCCCGAGAGTGGTTTCCGCATTCTTGCCAACATGGCCCGCAAGGAAGGTTTCTCTAGTTTCTTCAAGGGCTTAGTCCCCAAGGTAAGCTACTCTCCTTAAGCAACTAGTGACTTGCCTGCAAGATTTTTTTGCTGATGTTGTCTTTCAGCTGCTTATGACTGGCCCCAAGCTGGTCTTCTCATTCTGGCTTGCCCAGACACTGATCCCTGCCTTTGATACTGCCTTCTCGAAGCGCTAACGGACCATGGTTTACTACTACTTATTCAACAATTTGGACACTCTTCTTCTTCTTTTTTAACAACGGAGACGAATATTCAAATTTACTTATATATTTGTTACATTGGACTGACGGCTGGAAAGACCTGTGCTGCTCTTGAAAAAATAGACTACTATGGCTCTTGGCTCCTTGCGGATTTTATTTAGATGACTAAGGGAGGGAAGGCTGAATGAATGTGAAACCATGCGGGGATGTAGACACTCTGCTCTAAAGAATCAATGATGAAAGCTTTAAAACAAAACTAAAAAATTGGCCGATATATCGTTCTAAACTCTTGGTTGGCCAAAGACAAGTGTCGCCCGTCTGTTGTCCTCCACACGGCTGGGCCAAAGTGGGATATTGGCATCAGGGCCAAGTTAGCATGCCCTAATTTTGTCTTGAGACTGGTCTTTAATTGGTCTCGTCTTTATTAATGAAGCTGAGACCCGGTGATGATATATTTTGCACTGACTATGAGTGTCTTTGTTGCTTCACAAGCGAGAGACAAGTCCTCAGCTGCAACATGGCTCCATGGGCAGCAAAGTCGCCGGGCGAATTTGCGCCACAGCTGTCGAAAGCATGGTGCTCTTGGCACTCTCTGATCCCTGAACGACTTTGACATCAAGCTGGAACACAATTGTGCTGCAGAAAGTAGAAAGCCAAAATTGACGCGGGCGGGCGATTGTGCTGGCTAACAAGTGAATGATTGAATCACCGTGATAGGCCATGCAGTGTGACAAGCTAAGCCAAGTAAAGCCGCCGGCCCGCCCATGCCGTGCCGCTCTCGCGCGTCGTTGCCCTGCGCAACGCATCCCCATGCACCACCCACAACATCACAGGCCTTGGAGCCCAATGGGGGGAGTGAGCTGGCGCCTGTCAACAATGACGAGACCAGACATCTAGTCCGGTCCAATCCTCCCTTTCGTAATAATCCCACATCCCAAAGTTTTGTTTTTTGATGCAGAAATTCCCAAGATATACGACTATGAAGAAACGACACTGACTACTACTGCGTGATCTTTCTGGAATCGATAATACACCCGGGAGAAATCATCTGAATTGTTTTCCTAGATTTATATTCCACCCCCATCTTTATCTTATTTGGTGTCTTTGCATCGCACCCAAAAGAGTAACAGCGGCGGCATTCCGCATTCCTCGACAGCACCACCTTACATTCCTCACATTCACCACGACATAAGGGATCGTTTCAACACAGAACCTACGAGTGTTGAAAAAATGGCACAGTCTGATTGGGGCTCAGTATCGTCCAAAGATGACGAGAGATACCTGAAACATCAACATTCTGCGTCCTCAGACCAAAGTTTCAAAGCCCTTATTCCTATGTACGTAATAGACTCTTCTCCTTCTTTTCGTCGTCTCTTCTCCCTCGTGAGCGAGAGAGAGCTGCTGTGCCATTCTTTGCTCGTTTTTCATGCCCTCTTGGGTGCAAAAGCTAATGCCCAGCAGGTGGGATAGCTCGGATCCAGAACGAGCTCCGCCACCTCTACCACTAAATCCGAATCCTCAGTCGCCAGGCTTGTCTTCGCGTGCCGGCACGTCGAGCGCCATCCAGTCTGCCCATGCTGCCTTGAACGAACGGGCGCGGGAGAACAGCGCCGCCGTTAGGCGAGGAGGAGAATCACCCGAGAGAGCCCTCGTCAAGAGCGGTTCGCATCGTCGCCTGCAGTCGCTGCAGCCTGGTTCTGTACGCGACCTTAGTTTGTTCATTGAAGGCAACTGGAATAAGCCGGATCTTAGGCCATCAACGCCTACTACACCACGAGAATTGCCGCCAGAACCACGTCGTGAAGACAGGAACTCCGCAAGCTCTACCCCAATTCCTGGACCTAGCTTGACCCCCATTCTCAGGCCGACAGCTCGACGGCCTCCCAATAGTATCCTGGGAGAGAACACACCTCCCCAAAGCTCTACTATGCTGGCTCTACAAACAATGGGTGCCAAACCGTCTTCGAGGGAGGCTGAGACTCCTCTGTCAAATGTCACCAATGGATCGAATCCGAGACAGCCGTATTCTTCGGACGATGTCGCTGCACAGCTAGTTACCCTCACCAACATTGCTACATCTCTTCAAAAGGAAATGTCCGCTCTGACTCGCCGAAGTCGAGACAATGCCACTGATTTACTGAGCTTGAAAGAGGCAACTAAAACGAGAGACGAAGATGTGCGAAAGAGCCTGAGAGAGTTGGTTGGCAATATCCACGAAACATCCAGCAGGATTGCGTCCTTTAACGTTCCATGTCTTGACAACAAGCCATATGGCTCCCCCCCTAGCAACTCACGGCCATTTCAGCTTCCCCGAATACCATCGCCCAAGAGCTTCGCTGAGTCAATTGATCGTGGCTCTATTAGCACGCCGTCTCTGTCCGGAGTGGATACCTCCGCTTCACTCATGATCTTGGAGAAGATATGGAACGGTCTCGGTACCAAGGATGGACACGAGTCTTTGGTTAGCCTCCTGACAGAGTTGTCCCAAAAGCTATCGGGCATGGCTACTTCGTCCAAGGTCGAAGAGTTGGCCGAATATGTTCGATCGCAGTCAGAAAATGCTATTGTTCTCGGAAAGGTCAATCATAGCAGAAGCATGAGTGATGAAGCTATGGAATTACAGAGACCAGCGACTGGCACTGGGCCAATGACCCAACGGGTCGAACGACTCCTGTATAACAGCGAAAGCAGAAGGTCATCTGCGCCCCCCGGACGCGGTGCTGAGCTGGTAAACGAAGACCTCATGAAGATCATCCGATCTGTCAAAGACAGCGTCGCCCAAGGTGGTGGCTTGACTGCCGAGGTCAAGGCTCTCGTGCGTGAGTTGAGAGGTGAGGTACTAGGCATGGGAAGAGAGCTAGGGAAGAGATTGGAAAAGGTGGGGGTTAAGGGAATTGAAGAGACCGAGTCTCCCAGCAAAGATGACGTCTCAAGGGTTATTGATGAAGGTCTTGAACAGATGAAGGAGCAGCTCAACAATGTCTTGAGAGAACATCGACGCCAATCCGCGCAGTCACTGACTTCGCAAAAGACTGTTGTGGACTATCAAGAAATTTATAATGCGATGCGTGCTGCATTACGAGATAACGAAGCGTCCCAAGATGATATGCCCGACCTGAGCAGGGACGACGTGATTGAAGCCGTTAGGGATGCTTGGGAAAACTACAAGCCTGAGATCGAGGTGCAGCAGTTAGGCCTTGAGCGAGACGAGGTCTTAGCCTGCCTCAAAGAGGGCCTCCAAGAATATGCTCCTCGCGATGAGCGACCCGAAGCTGCCACACGCGAAGAGGTTTTCAAAGCTGTAGTGGAAGGACTGAAGCATTTCACACCACCTGAAGTGGACACACCAGCCACGTTGTCACGAGACGAAATTATTGACGCCGTTCGCGACTGCCTTGAAGAATTCGAGTTCCCTGTTGCAGCCTCGGCGATTGGAAACGAGCTGTCGCACAAAGACGTCGTTCACGCAGTCCGTGAAGGCCTTAACGGTTTCGACCTGCCTCGAGGTGACGCCCTTATTGCGACTCCTAACAATGAGGAGATTATCAGTCGTCTGCAGGATATTATGGAGTACATGAAGCTTGAATTTAGGGCAGTTTCAGAGGAAGCCAAGGAGAATGTGGCTGCGAATGGACGTGACACCGAGCAAGTTCTGGACGCCACCAAGGACGGGCTTGAGAGTCTTCGGATTGCTATAGAGGGCTACGTTGACCGAGTGTCGGGCGTTTCTGGCCACGAGGAATTCATGGATAATCTGTCCCATACAATGGAAGAGTTCAAGGAAGAGGTCTCAAAAGTTGTTGCGCAGGTCCATGATAGCTCGCGCGAGCAGCTTCAGACTGAGCTGGAGGGTCTGCGTGAAGTTGTCAACTCCTCCATGATTCCCGCCACTCCCCGGGCTGTCCCTGGAGCGAATAATCAGGAGGTCCTTGATGCGCTTCACAACGGATTGACTAGTCTTAGGCAGGAAATTTTGCGTCCTCGGCCTGAGACCGGTGACATTCTTGATGCCATCAATGACGGACTGAACGATATTCGCGCTGGCTTTGACAGAGTTACCAACATGCCTGCTGACTTGACTGCTAATGATGAGATTCTGAACGCACTCAAGGCCGGATTGGACTCAGTAAGATCTGATATTGAAACAATTCGCGACGGCAGCAACGAAAGAGCTGTTGCGGCTGTGGCAAATATCCATGAGGATACTGATCGGGCTGTTGTTCCCGCCGACATGGTGAAACAAGACGATATTAAGAATCTCGAGGTCTTGATCACTCAACTTCGCATCAAGGTGGAAGCCATGGAACCTGAGACCGATGGTATTCATCGAGACGACCTAGCCCGGTTGGAAGAGATGCTTCGCAATGTTCAGGAAGGCGTTGATGAGGTCCGGTCCCGCGAGCCAGCCGCAGCCGCAGCTCCTGCCGAGTCGACGGAAGAAACAAGAGATGCTAGCGCCACATCCGGTAGCGACGCAGCGTCCAAGGACGATGTGCTGGCTATCGAGACTATACTCCGCAACACCAAAGCAAACCTGGATGATCTTATCGACGGGGAGCAGGCGGTTCGCAAGGAGCATATCGACGCTGTCGAGACTCTTGTACTTGAGACTCGCGAAGCAATGAACTCCATCTCTGAGCAGCTTTCTACGATTTCGCACAAGGAGGATCTAACTGCTCTAGAAACACTCGTAACACAGCTCAGTCTTAATCTGGAAGAAATGAAGGAGAAAAGCGAGGCAGCACCGACGCCAGAGGAAGAGTTGGCTACTAAGACCGGAGTTGAAGCTGTTGAAGCGGTTGTTTTGGAGATCAAGACAGCCCTTGATGGCCTTTCCAGCACTGACTTTGCGGCCATCTCCAACAAGGAGGATGTTTCTAATCTGGAGACTATTCTGAAGGAAGCCAAAGAGAAGATCGACACCCACACCGAGTCCACTACCAAGGCGCTTGATGATCGCCAGGCAGAGATTGTGGGTGTTGCCGATCGTGTAACAGAGGTTAAGGCGTTTTTGGGAGAGTTCCAAGAGGTTATTAAGGGGAAATTGGAGGAAGGGGCCACGGGGATGGATGCCCTTGGCAAGTTGTTCGAAAGCATGGGCGAAAAGATTGACAAGAACGAGAATGTCGGCGAGGACCTCAAGGAAATGTTTGAAACGATGAAGACGCAATTCGAGGAGAACAAAGAGGTCGTCGCTGGCGCTCGACTGGAGTCGAACGAGAAGTTGCAGGAGGCAGCCGACAATATTGGCACCAAGATTGATGACAAGATTGCTGAGCTGATAGCCAAGTACGACGAGTTCAAGTCTGCAATGGACGAAAAGTCGGACGCCAACGAGGCCCGTGGGCTTGAGACTGAAGCTGCCGTTGTCAGTACCAAGGCGGTCGCTGATGATCTCAAGCTTCTCATCGATACTCTTGGCTCAACAGTTACGGATTCTCTGGAAAAGATGGAGGAAGCATCAAAGACAGTATTCTCCAAGGTTGAAGATCTCACCAATCGTACAGAGGAGAACCAGCAGGACGGCAAGACTGAGCATCAACAGACTCGTGAGCACATCCAGCAAGCAGTTGCTGCTGTAGAGGGCTTGCAGGGTGAGGTGAAGGAGATGCAGCCACAGATCCTAGAGGCTGTCAAAGATATTCTCCTGCTCGTAGGAGAGCATTTCGAGCACTCCAAATCTACCACCACCGACATTCGTGACAAGATTGCCGAAGTCAAACCGTTTGATCAAGCAATGCTTCCTGCGCCGGAGAAGTATGATGACTCAGATGTGCAAGAGAAGCTGAGCCGGCTCGTTGAGGGAAAATACGACGACTCTGAGGTGAAAGAGAGGCTCGACAGACTCGTCAAGGAGCGATACGATGACAGCGGCGTTCACGAGAAGCTTGATAAGCTGGTGGACCATAGCTCTACGTCTGCTCAAGCGCTATCACAACTTGAGACACTGGACAAAGTTCATCAATCGGTTGTCAACACAGCCGCTGAGATCTCACAATTTCTGTCCAACCAGACGCAGCGTATCGAGGATGAGCACGATGATCGGGAAAGAACGCTGCAGGACACCATTCTTGAATTGGAGCGTAAACTTGCCGAACGAGATCATGTGGAAGCCTCTGTGCTCAGCCTCAAGGACGAGGAGGAGAGACTTCAAAAGAGCGTTGTCAATCTGCGAACCGAGCAAGAGAGCTTGATCAGACAGAAGACTCGCCTTGCTGGGGATGTCGGCTCCCTTGAAACGGCTTTGCGTCTCCGAAAAGAAGAACTGTCTGATATGGAGCACCGCGCGGAGAGACTTGAGCGCCGTATTGTGGAAGGGGTCATGGATCACTCCCGAGTCCTGTTGATGGCCAGGTCAAACAGCAATGGACGAGACAACATGAACCGCAAGCGAGTCAAGAAACCTGCGGCCCAGGACACCGAGCCCACAAGCGCCAAGTCAAATCGCCGCCCAGCGGTAAGCATGGCCCTATCAGCCAGTAGGAACTTGGCTGCCCCTACGCAGAACGGAGCTGCTAGACGTATTGCGTCTCTCAGCCAGATGAATAGCAGCTCGCCATCTGCTCTTGTCAAGAGGAGCCAGAGTGTCCGAACGCCGGCTGGTAATGCCCTTCGCAAGCGAAGTTGGGGTGGTGGTCTAGCCAAAGGATTTGGCGAAGAGGACAAGGAGAATTTCGGGGTGAGAGAGACCGTCGAGGAACTTGAAGAGCCCGACAGTGTCGCTCCCTCGCCGGCGGCAAGTATCGTGGACTACACGGCTGAGAATAATTCCATTCTTGAATCGGCGGTAGACGAGGATGGCGAGGAGAGTGATGCGGATACTTTGCGTCGCAGTAGTGCTGGAACCACGGTCATTTCAAGTCAGTACACGGAATCCGATGCAGGATACAGCGAGTACGAGACAGGCAGCGAGTGGACCGACAGTGCGGTTGGTACGAACGCCGATGTTGAGACGGGCATGGTAGTATATGGAAGCTGAAGCTAAGACGTAATTGATGGATGATATAAACGTGTGGCTTTGGCGTCTATTGGAAGACTTGTTTTGGATGGGCGCGCAGCTTTTGCGAATGATGGCTTATATGGAATACAGGGACTGGGAGAGATTGTATAGCTTTTGTGAGCGTTTCGTCTTGTCTGCTGGACTTTGTTTTCTTGTGTGAGATAGCTACGAATATATGATACGATATATCGACAATCAGTGCGCAGTATATTCACATGCCGCATGGGCATTGAGCATTGCATGATTGTGGACTTATTCAACGATGTTGTAAATATGCATTTCTGCGGATCACTGTAACGTTCAGTAGACTTGGTCGTTAGTGGGGGGTGGGGGCAGTGAGTGCTTGAAGCTCGGCACTGCCCCTCCTCCACCAACGATCAATCGACGAAACGCGTCGTCGCTCTCGTCACTTTTCAACCTCCCAACCACACACCTCAACTACGCAATTATAAGCGACAAAAGAAAGCAAAAAAGAATAAAACCACAATGGACCAGAACATACTGTCACAGCCTGAACTGTCCCCCCTGGAGCACGAAGTCCTCGAGGAGTATGAACGGCTCGCAAACAATATGAAACAGGTTCGTAGGCAAATCCCCGTTTTCGCCGTTCTATTATTCCCATCGTTATAACCAAGAAACCCTTTCCGCCTTTTTTTTTTCCTTTTCTTTTTCTTTTTCTTTTTGTGGGCGTGTGTACTTGTGTATATCGATATGGAACTAACTTTCAGACGGGGGTTTCGTTCAGTTGGCAGCCTTGCTGGATGACTTGGCGTCGGGTCCGTCAATGGGGATCGCGGATGGGCTGAGGGAGCTGGAGAGGAAGACGAGCTTGGCGTTTACGCTGTTGAAGACGAGTGTTTATAGTATTGTGTTGCAGCAGGAGTTTGAGGGGGGAGAAGAGGAGATGGAGGATGGGAGGGAGGGGGACGGGGTGCAGGAGCAGGAGCAGGAGCGGGAGC
>JASWJB010000395.1:0-33872 GCA_032433595.1 Conoideocrella luteorostrata
AAAAAAAACCCCCCGACCCCTTTATGGGCCACATTCTAACAAACTGAAACATCAACAAGCAAGTATGTCACAAAAAAAGTGGTCCAGTCGCGCAGCAATTGGTACAGTCTACAACCCATGACGAAGCAAATCTTCACTATGCGCAGCCGTTTATTGTCTGAGCGCTTCTAATCGTACTCCGTGTTGCTCCGCCGGCTTGAACGCGTCGGCTGAATAGGGCATTTGGTGACTGTATTTATGGAGGTCCCGTCAAATGTCCTAGTCGCGGTAGGATGTGCCAATAAGAAACGTGTCCTTGTTGTAACCCAGTAGGTAATTACTCGCTATCAGCCAAGTATTCTATTTATATTTCATTCTATATTGAAAGCATATATGTTTCTTTACTACTAGCCTTGTCTCTAACTCTTTGATGACTATATTTACACAGTCCGTGATCGCCTTGAGACTCGTATCTTAGTAAGGCATTCACATGGTGCTTGATCCTCCTTATGAGTGGGATATAAGTACCTATACAACTAACCCGGATCAAACACTTTGATGACTACATTAGACGGGCCGTTTCGGAGGTGGGATTTGCATAGCAGTTCGGCATCCTTCTCAGGGGCGATCATCTGTGTCGTTGGATGACTGATTTTCGAGGTGTGTCACCAAACAGCTTCTACCCGAGGTGGTCATGATTGTTCCTTGTTGGAAGGATTGCTACCTATCCAAAATTTGACGCCGAGTTTTGTCTCCTGGGTATATAAAGGCCTCTAAAATGGCACTCAGAATAACCCATCTAGTTTTCCATGTGGCATGAGAATAACATTTTATCTACTACCAACTAGTTCAGCTATTCTATTTAACCTCCTTTCTTCCGTGGCTACTCTAGGGGAATAATTCTTTACTTTGTTTTCCTCCCCTCTGCCTGTTTAGATGCTGTGCAATTCTAAACCCCCTTCTAAGTAGATACGACAACAGCAAACATGGTCGGCGTGGTGCTTTTGACAACCCTCACAACTACTGTAGCCATCCTCTTGGGCAAGTTTCCCGGCACCTATGGCTACGTGTTAGACCACTCCTGTGACAACTACAAAAGCATGCTGCTGCCCATGCTAACGAGCGCATTTGATCTTGCCAAGGGAGCACAGCGCCTGCTTGACGACCTCCCCGCAGAGCAACAGCGAGGACCGAGCTGGGCCCCAGAATTCTTAGCTAAACGCATGCTTGTGCAATCTATAATGAACGAGATAATGCCCAACGGTCGGGCTGATCCCTCTAATCCGGCATGGAAACATGTCATGGCCGTTCTCAAGAAAGTCTTGGCATATGATAAGAAGGGAAACGGCAGCCCCGAGGAGCCACCCAGCCTGCGACCACCGCCTAAGGATAAATCAGATCTTCCTTACCAACAGCCTGATTGGGGACTATACGCAAATTACAAGTCAGATGACTTAGTTATCTTTTGTAATCAGAATAGATTCGCCGTGGACCAGAATTGTGCCGGGAACCCGGAGTCAGACGGTCTCTGTGATCGGACCATCAAAAGAGGCCGACAAAAGCACGAGAATTTCAAGCTGTGCAGTGAATCCAGCATACCCTTGGTAAGTTAGTTATTTCAACCCATGTGGTTCCCTGTTGTTCTTCGTACTCATGTTACCCTCTACTCTCGCCTTTATGCGGTGAATATCCGTATTAGTCCGTCTTTGTGCTTGTCGTAGAACAGTACTTTGGCCTAACAACGAAGCAGGAAGCCTACACGACGGTATTTATTGATGATAAAAATCTGGTAACCCAGATAGACTTATGCACACCATGGCTGGCTACGATGGCCAGACAGAAGGTTCAGGTCGTAGAAGACTCGCGGCAATTGCTATGCAAGCCTCCAACAGAGTATGATGAATGGTTTGATTCTCGATCACATGAGGTTCCAATCGATCTTGCCATGGACGGTGACGGTGTTATTTTCCACGAATTGACGCACGCGATTGGGGGAAAGGAAAGTACAGCCCATATAGAAACCCACCCAGGGAATTACTGGGGAGGTGTCAGCTCGCTAAGATATGGCGGAGCCACAAAGAACGCCGATAGCTATGTGTATCTCGGCATTGGAGCAAGATTGATCTCTCCCAAGGGAGGGCAGCAATCTATGGCAATTTTGGCTGATGGACAGGTCCAACGGTTAGTCGGTATAGGCATGGGCCACAAGCGCGATGCTCTTCCCGAAAGCAACTGCGTTTTCACACCACCTCAAGGCCCACCCGCTACGGTTACGGCCGCACATAGACAAACAATGAAAGGCAACACTATCTGCATGTGGACAGTAGGCTCATCTCCGTCGGAGTCGGGCAGGAAGGAGGGTTTGGGTCAAGGCACCAAGACGACAAAGGCGGTGCCAGCGACAACCAGTCTGACGACGACAACTCACTCCACGCACACGACCGTCACGTCTCCTTCGACAACAACGGCTGCCGCCATGACATCCATTGTAATGATGAGCGACGGCCATCCCATCACGGTGACCTTCCAAGCTACTCGTACCGAGCCAACAAAAGCTACAAGCACATCTGGCGACCACATTGGCGGCGCCACTATGTGGTGGAAATGGGTTTCGCCGACCAAGCCTAAGCCCAAACCTGGCTGTGAAATTCCCTTTTTATGCCCAGACAAAGACTGGGCCCCTCCCGGGATCGTGACATACGATGGAAAGCCACCTCCCAAAGCCTTTCCACCCGGGCCGCCTCCTATCAATGTACCAGACACTAACAAGGATAAGGATAACAACAAGGAGACTCATACTACATGCTCCAAAACAACTAAGACGGCTTGCGATTCGACAAAGGTTATCTTTAAGCCGCCTAAAGCCACGACATGGTCAACGATCACCACCAAGCCAACCAGCTGTCGCACGGAGACGGCGTGCTCGCCTACTATTAAGCCGACTATGATCATTACTACCATGTCTTGCCCCGTTGAGACAGCCACTACATGCCATTCTATCACTAGAACTATGACAATTGCAGGGAAGGCTTACACATCTTTGTTCCCGTCTTGTCAAACGGCTACAGGCTGCATACCAACGTTCACGACCGCAAGCACAAGCACAACCACCGCCAATAAGGTCCACCCAAAAGTATTCACCCATTCACTAAACAAGGACTGGATGAATATTCAAAACAGTGTCTTCAAAGCTTTAAAGGAGGCGACTATTGAGGATGTTACCTGGACGCCCCAAAAAACAGACGTGGTAACAAGTGAAACAAAGAAGATGGCCACAGAGACGGCCGCTAGCCCACGAACCGGTAGTCATCACAACCTCACAGCGTCGCATACGACTTCAGGGGGCGCGAAGACAACTATTAGCAAGGACCCGACCAAGACAGAGACAGTCAGCACCATAAGAAAACCAGTGTCCACGACCAAGACAACGGCCATGGGGGGCTCTTCTAGTCAATTGATTAAGACAACAGCCTCCAAATCTTCAACGACGACGGCGAAACAGATAACCACACACTCCACTACTGCAAGACCAGATAAAGGGCCGCTCTGTGTTCCTGCCCTGGGTGTCGACCGGATGTACTTCTGCGCCTGCTCTTCGGGAACAATTTACGTAAAGATGCCCATTATCTCCGGGGCTAGCGGCGGTAAATTGTGTGCATACACGGCCTTCACAACGGCGCCACCTCAACCAAAGGCTACAACAACGCAGGAGCCCCATACGCTCAAAGATCAATGGGGGGACACTGTTAAGTGTTCACCATGGAGTACCACTCATATGGGTTTGGGCCAGCCCATAACTATCTGTAACGGCCCAATGCAAGTCGTCACATGGGCTGCGGCCACCGCCTCCCCCAGTTGCATTGGCGAAACAAAAAAGAAGCATCTTGACCGCAACAAAGCGGCGGATATCATTGAAAACAGGTTTTGTCCTGATGCCGTCACAGCCATGGCAGCGCAAAGCGACGGTACCAAGGGCATTACTCGCCAGTATAATAATGGTGATCCTGATGACATGGAAATCTCGATCATATGGGAAAGGGGCTTTGACGTAACAGTGACCAAGGACGACCGTGTCAAGTCGTTACGCGATGACATTCTAGATCACTGCGATCCGTCAACTCGGGGCGACACGTTCGGTAAGAACTGGTTTAACTGGAAGGCCGGTGGCACGTTGCGGCGCGGACCCATCTCATATAGCTTGAAACCGCTTCATACGCGCGAGCAACCCCAGACCGGCGGCGGTGGCGGCCACGGCCGTCCACAGCATAACGTTAAATTAAATGAAGAGTTAGGGCATAAGGGAGTGCGGGTGACGACCAGGCGGACTAACAGCTTCTATCGTCGCCGAAAGGTGACCACGTGAGTCGCTCCATGCTCCTTGGTGTGCTTGGCGGCAGGATTCCAACAAGCAGGTTGTTCTGGCGTAGGCGATAAGGGACCATAATAGTGTTGGGAGCAGTTGATATGAATTGAAGTGGTTACAGTCACGTATATTGATGATGCTGATGATGAAGAAGATGTTGACTGTTCCGTGCGAGCGCAAGCATGGGTTACACTAGCGAACTGCCGGGATCACGTAGACGCGAACAAAACATACCTCCACTATGTGTAGCCCATTGTTTTATGATTTCACGCTTCCAACCGCACTCCGTGCTGATGCGATGGATTGGACGCGTTGGATAGTAAGGGCAGTCTCGATATCAAGTAACTATATTTACGGAGCTTCTATTAAATATCCTATTCTCGGTTAGATATGCTGATATGCGGCGTATTCCTGTTTTAACCTAGCGGGTAATTACTCACTATTAGTTAAGCATTCTCACTAGACTTAATTCCCCATTGGTAGTTTGGTGACCGAAACCACGCACACACCATGAAGATGTTTGATGAGTGGGATAAAAGGCGAGCTTGTAGAGGCGATCGTCGGGATGCCTCGCGATCGCAATCGTAGATCGTTCAATTTAATAAATAATCATATCAAATAAAAGGGAATAAATAGATTTACTTAAGATCAAATGATCTGCATGTGTTACCGCCACGCACTGGATATTATTGCAATAGATACCAATACTTTAAATTACAAGGCTCATTTGCCCCTTTAAGCAGGAGTTTAATTCATAAGAGCAAAAATCGACGTTCTTATTGAGTATAGCTAATAAAGAACCGACTATCATATACCTATTTTCTTGTAATGATCAAATGATTTGTGGTCCTCTACCCTATTCTCTTATTGTGAGAGCGAGAGCCGCCACACAGTAGCATATATGTTGCGTCATGTGTGTCCGTGGGCAGTTTGGCAACAGTGAAAACCGGAAGAATAGAAGGATTTAATTGAATTGACTAAATGGACTACTAAGATGATTAAAGGTAAATTTTGTAGCCTCCCCAATGAGCCCTAAGAACCCTCGGATGTATAGTTTTCTTCAGCACGGGTAAATTTCTCAATTTAACTGCCTCGGGCACTACTTTACTGTCTCAGCCCCTTTCAATCTGGTTATTTTACATTTGATCGCTAACCTAGCTATCGCTATTCCACGCACTGATCTTCTTGACAGAAGCATTTCTCGTCTCAACTTTCATACACGCAATCCGATAAGTGGGGTTGTATCATCATAAAACTCTAGCCTGATGGATGCCTCTAGCATCAATAGAGAATGGAATAAAAAGGAAAGTACTGTGAAGTATTCTGAAGGCAAATGTATGGCCGACCAGCACGCCGTAGGCACAATCCAACAAGCGATTTCTTTACAAACTTGCAAATGAATCTCGTATCAGGTATCCTTGAATGGAGACCCATACGCAAATGACCTTACCGGCTTGAAAGAAGCCTCATCGTTGTTGGGGCGTCAGTGTAGCTATGGCTAGAGATCTTTCCAGCATTGCCTTTTTGGTCGTCCCTGTACCCGTCGCCCTACCTTGCACAATTTTACGTGTGCTCGATGCTCATTAATATCACCTCCACCTAGTATTCCGGAACAGATGCATTTGAAATAAGGACGTCGAGGTATACATGACATCTGGTCCAAATGTCGACAGTAGTGATCCTTGCGAGCGTTGAAATAGCCACATCGACATATATACAAGCCACGACCAGCTGTTGCATGTGCTCTTGCCGTATAGTGTCGGTCCAAGTCTTTGGGGCTCTGAAATACCTTGTCGCATCCGCGTTTGCAACTGTATTGACGGCGGCTCGGGGCTTGGGTTAACATTTGTTGCTCCAAAGAACGCATTACAAGGGAATTGGCTGTCGATTCTGAAGACGAAGGTGCGTTGAATATGGAGGAAGAGCCGCTGTCGCTGCCGCCCCCGCCGCACCGATTGTCTGATAGACTGTTATGGTGCAATTTTCGCACAAAGTACTAATATACAAATTATAATATCGCGATACTAGTACTCCGTATTCGGAGCCGTTTTCGCGTCCAAGGTTTCTTACTTGGCGCTATTAACGCCCCACTTTTATTGCTGCGAAAACCTAAAAATGGCAGCAATACCTAGCATATTCCTCAATTCTCTTCGTCCCTTATTCCGTAGCTAGATGTTACAAATAGTCCTTATACTCTAAAGCCACGGGCTTACAGGCAATACTTGTACTCCCTCCTCCTTACTCCTCATTGAGTCTAGGATCGACGCGAGCGCGTTGTGGGTGGATGCGAAGCGGCATAACTCCTACTGTTCAATTTTCAGCAACGTCAATTTGGGCTAGCTAGTGAGGCTGAGATTAGGTTGCAATGCCCTTTTCGCTGCGCCGTGCATAGGAATGAGAAAATAAGAACATATCCCGCTTATGTACACCCATGCAAGGTTAGATAGTGCTTATGTCTCGCTTTCACAAATGTGAGAGACTAGTACATACTACAGAAGCCCGTTTTCCCACCAAGAAAAGCATGCCACCGGAGCCCGCATATTATATGCCACGTATTCCGTAGAGCCTTGACGTGTCGTGTCTTTGCATCTCATTGCATTAAGGAACTCTATGATAGGCTTTGTAGTCCCGTAGTGCTACGTAATCCCTAACAC
The DNA here is from genome assembly GCA_032433595.1 of Conoideocrella luteorostrata. Classification (NCBI taxonomy): domain Eukaryota; kingdom Fungi; phylum Ascomycota; class Sordariomycetes; order Hypocreales; family Clavicipitaceae; genus Conoideocrella; species Conoideocrella luteorostrata. Next base: position 6,997 of record JASWJB010000395.1, read on the forward strand.
TATACTCCGTAGCAATATCCACTATTATTTTACTATAATTTTACAGGTTGGTTATTCAGTACGGCTGAAAAGTTGCATGGTCTTGAATCATAGTGTGCCATTTGTATCCAATAGTAGCCCTACACGACAATGCTGCGGTGCGGACCCAAGGGTCTAGTAGGGGTCAGCAAGGCCAACGTGGCATCGTCCAGCGATGCAGCTAAAGTGACTGTGGAGTCGGGTTAATGTGAAGAGGACTGACCAACGTCTATTTTATAATAAGGTCGACAGTCTAAATTGTTATTCTGTAGTTTATTCAATTATACTCAACCTCATAGACTGTATTTTGCTTTGGCAGCCGCGGCACAAGTGATTCGGTAGTAATCCTTTGCTACTATTTATTTCTAGCTGGCTATAGTAGACGGTTCACGTTAAAGGTTAAAGAGACATGTCTGTTTATCAGCTGTTCTTTGTTTTTGGGAAGCCAGGCTCTTATATGCTTGATCATCCAAAGAGATGTACCCAGTATGACTTTTAGCCTAACGTGTGGTTGACAAGGGGCTAACAATTTTGGAGACGCAATATGCCTGAACAGCTAACTAGGTTCCAGAGAGACCACCGTGGGCAAGAGGTGCAGTCACTGGCTCTTGATGCCAATGAAAACTATTTCTTCCGGTGTACTGATTCCTCTGGTCAATCTTGGACTGGTGAGCGTGCTCGCAAAACCATAGTTCACAGAGGTGCTTGCTGACGATAGTATGCAGATGTTCCTGACATTCAACAATACTACCCTGAATTGTTCGAGTGGTTCGAAATCAATGAGGCTCGCCAGTCCAGAGCTACGTTCGGCTCGAATGTTGGTGAATTTTTTGTCTGGGCCGACAATGGTGCTTGGCAGTACCAAAATCTGAACCTACCTCAGTGGCTTCAAAAAGACAAACGACGAGTCAAGCAGGTTGCTTTAGGAATCAATGGAGCATGGTTTATTCTGTTCACCAATGGTCAATGGAGTATGGCATGCGACACCACTTATCCAGACCTTTATAAGATACTGAACGCCCACGAACGGGGCGATGTGGTGGTAAGCAAAGATCTAGATCCCGTTATGGCTTACGAAGCTTATATTTTGGATTCCTCTAGTTCGTTGCTATGAATCCTCACCGAAAGAACGAGTTCTTTATTGCTCTAGCTAATAATACGGTCCACATTAAAGCAAGTGCTGTGTGTGAAGTTGACGTCAATGACGTCCTGTCCGCTTACGATGAACTGGAGATCGTCACGAGTCAGGTCTCAAATTTCTCGCATAATGTGGCCGAGGCAGCAAAAATTCCACGCCGATACCGAAAAAGAGATTTTTTACTAGGGATCGCTAATTCCACAGCAGGAGGCATAGCAACAGGTCTTGTCTCAGCTGCTATTACAGCGTCTTGCTCTGTGATGTAATTGGCGTTCGTACAGTGGGGACTTGTTGTAATTCGGGTTATGGCAATAAATCATGTTACCAGGGAACTGAGAAATTTTACTGTATAAAGTAAATGAAACATCAGGGCAGATGTCACGAAGTTAGCAGCTATGGGGGGTCTAAGCAGTGGAATTGTCCTTGAATTCTAGCTATTCTGACGAGGAATTCGAATTCCTTTTATCTTTAATTCTATCTAATGAATTTGTCATCGAGTTCGTTATTGAATTTGTCAGCGGCTTTATAACCAACATTATCAGCATCTTTGTTCGCAATGTCAGCAGCTTCGTAATCCGCTTATTCTTGACATTAGAAAACATCAATCTCTAATTCATCTTCAGACTTTTCTTTCAATACATGCTATTCTAGCCCACTTCTTCTTATGCAATTTTTATAGTCAACCTAACGAATACCTCCACTGTGTCTCGGAAGAACAACCTCATATTGTATATATAGTTACGAACACTCTGAAATACTGGACTCCTAGCTGTACTATATATTTGGTTACGAGCTCTCTGTAGTGCTAGGAGTCCTCAATTCTAAGAATTCTGTACTAGTTTTATTCATAAAGATTTTTCTCTTCAGCAAATTCTTAACTCAAACTTCACTACACCAAATGCCACGCTATTTATTCAACGCTGTTGCATGACTTGTTGGCCAAGACCACACATGTTGCAACAACGTCAATAACAAGCACCCCTACAAGCTAATTTAAGCGCTCTAAAGAGATTGTGTTAGATAAAACAAGCCTAATTATAATTTGCTGAATTTAATGCTTGGTGAGCCTAAACTTTTGCGCTTTGATGCAGCGGTTAATTTATATAGTAGATGGCGGCTATGTACTTAATAAATATAATTAATAATTTAAATTTTTTTATTTCGTATGTACTATGCATAATTATTTAAATGATACACATGTTTTATAAATATTACTCCTAAACCGCTTACAATAATTAATATAAGCACAGAAACCACTTAAGCCACTTACAAGAGGAGCTATATTATAAGATTTAAAATTAGTAGACCAAGCAGCTTCGTAAGCTTCCTAATGGGAAAAAATAGCTTTCAGTTTGTACGTGCTACTTTCGCTGAATGCGTCCGAGGATGACGGGAGGGATTTCTGCTGGTGCGTCGCCATTTCAATTAGGAACGTGCGTGCTCGTCCGTTGGCGTGTGGGAAGACGAATCTATGGCAGAATAAATCCTTGTTAGCTTATCTGCGACAATATCACATTTGGTCTTGACTTTATCATCGCTGCCACTTACAATTATATCGTAGGCTGAAAAACTCACGGAACCTCTGCTAATACATCTTGCCCTGTTTGGTAAGAAGGTCCGGGCTGCCGCGCGTTTCTCGCCCGCAGATCACCCGCGTGTAATTGTCAAGCGATGTCGTCCTCTATCGGAGCCTAAACTTGTCCTCGCGGCAGTTGGGGTCGTATTTTTGTCTCCCCCGGTTGGCGCTCGACGCCGTTCACCAAGCTGGTGAGCTAAGCAGCGATATATGGGATATAGTGAGACTAGAGGGTGAGTCATCTTCAGATCGCGGACCAGAAAACTAGAGTCATTGGCGTTGAGTCTAGTCCAAATGCCTTCAATAACCCCATAGATGCATTTGGGGATGAATTGGATGTCAAAGGCGCGTAGCTAGAATCATATGTAACCGTATACTCGCGTTCACCTACGATGGCGTCCTCTCCAGCGTCCTCTTCCGTTTTGGTCCAGGATCGGGACTTGTTAGACAGGATTAAGTCTTTGATACGAAGAATCAGCCATTCTCTCGACCTGTGCTCGCGCCGGGCTCGAAATGGAGCTGAAAACAGACCACGAGCTGCGCGCTCCGTCTGTCCGCGGCTGACTGGGGGCTCCATACAATCTGTAAGTGCTGTACAATCTTCTGATCGAGGTATTTTGGCACTTAATACGCTGAGAGAGTTGGAAACGGTACTCGCCGCTTCTGCATCTTTGGTATTCGGCTCTTGCGGTTTGTTCCATATAGTTGTGTGGCTGCTCCCCTTTGTAGACTGAAGGTTCTCCCTAAAGCGGCCGCTGCCTCGAGGCAAAACCAGTGCCGGACAGAGCTAATGCCGTAGCCGTAGCATATTTTTGAAGGCCATCGAAGTATTTCTGCATTGGATTTCGTACCGTACCTGGGAATCATCTTTGTGTTGCTCACACAGTGTGATTACGCGTTCTTGCAGCTCTTTTGCGTGACGCTGCCGCTATTCTTTGTCTATACGTCTCTTCTTCTGTTCGGCAGAACGGCAAGGGGCATGATCACTCACTCGCACGGATTATGAAGTTAAATAACAGTGAGCTGAAACTTGTCTATGGATAATACATCTAGTAGTTCCCGTAACGACGAAACATCCTTTTTGTGCTAATAAGAACCCTTTTTTTTATAATAATTGATTATTCTTAATTTATATAGCTTATGATGAATACCGATAGCTTGATATAGTACATTCTATTATCATTCCAGTAGCGGGTGATGGCTCCAACTATTGCCGGGGAACCGACCGAAATGATTCGTGACAGGACATAGTATATCCGTGCTAATTTATTTCCTTCGGCGGCTAGTCAACGAGGAGCACAGGAGCAGCAACTTTTCAACAAGAAATCTCCATTTTTTCAAAACACAACAACAACTTGGTATTCCACCACTTCCTATTTGACAAATACCTGCTCAGTGCTATCAGAGCTTGTACTTTGCTAGTCCCCTTCAATGATCTTTGAGAAGTCGTTGTCTCTATTGGCTTCATCGATTTCATCGTCAGTGTCTATTGTCGTAATTTATAAGAGAGGTTTAAATTTGATTGCATTGATGGCAGGATCTGTGTTATAATAATGATGGAGGAAGAATTCCTCGTCTGACGGCCCTATCCAAATCCCCTATAAATACCCCCACAATCCGGGACGCCCTAGTCCCGGATTTCTGCCTTAGGCCTAGAGGCCGCGTAACCTTTCTCTCATAGCCCTTGTATCACCACATTCGCTCCACACACACACACGTGTAAACCAACATCTATACTATAATGGGCCTCCCCGCGGTATACCAGACATTCCCCGTTACTGTCTGAGTTCCCTGATCCTGATCCTTATTTAAAGGTTTATTAGTTTCAAACCTACAAATCCAGTCCGTGGAAATTGCCTAGCGTACCTACCACGCTACTAACTTGTAACGGGCTAGACCCGCGGTTGACTCAGTTGATACTCTCGCAAAGCATCGTCAGGATGTGGCGGGTCATTTGACCCCGCCGCTCGGAACAACTGCATCGCTCGGCGGCTTGATGGAAGACTCCTTTTTCTCTTCCTCTCTAGCTTTGGATACTCGTTTATTACACGTGCGTGTGAGTGGATATATAGTTTGTCGAGGGAAAACACAAACCTACCTCGCACGTATACTAGGGTCTGACACACACCTAGTAACGCTCACGCGAGGCAGCGGAATTATAAAAAGGTAGGCATGTGTGAACAACAACAGCAGCCAGTTAAGGTGCTTGAAGGTATAACATTAATTGCTGCTGCTGCTGCTGCTAGAGGTTGAAGTTGTCTGCTACTAGCTAGGTCTAAGATATCTAATATTTAAAGGGGTAAAAAGGTCACGTGACTAGTATTCTTGTGTTCTGCTTCACAAGCGGATTATTTCTGCCCACATAATAGGTACACGGGCTGTGAGAGAAAGGATACGCAACCTCTGGGCCTGGGGCAGGAATTCAGGACAGGCGTGTCTAAGATTGTAGGGGGATCTATAGGGGGATTTGGACAGGGCCGTCAGACGAGGAATTCTTCCTCCATCATTAACGAAACACAGCTCTGACCATCAATGCAAACCAATTTGAACCTCTTCTGTGTCACACAAAAAAAGGCGTAGCCAGAGGCCACTTTTCATGTGTAGTTATGACCCTTAAATAGGCTCATATTTTCCTGTGACATCCTGTCTATTCCAACACAAACTTGGCCAACTATCACGATAGACTCAACCACGACAATGCATAGCTAGCATGGGCCTGCGGCCGATGCAAGTCGCCGACGCACTTCTTCTATTGCAGAAAGATCCAGCCGCGTCATCGGATAAGGCTCTGTATTATCCAACAATGACAGCGTAGATTACGTAGCCAGCGCACACCGCCAGGGTGGAGCATGCGCCCCTTTCCTCTGATGAAGAAGAGGGAGGTCTCTCTTTGGAAGGCATAATCATCAATAATACCATTGCCTGTGTGTATCAACCGATCAGACCCTTTCAATGCAATTACTGTGCAAGACATCGACGATAGTTTGAAAGCAAGCCAGGCAATCGAAAGGCAGAGTCCACTGCCCCGTCCAGTGGGGTTTCTCGTATTCACAACACTACCAGACCGGGCTGATATTGCTATCTCGAGTTGCGACGGGTTATGGTCCGTCAAGCGTTACGCCGGTGGCAAAAGAATAGGCTCGTATTCGAATTTCTCCCAATTATTAGTGCTATTGAATGCTCAATTCCTATTAAGCCTATCTATAAGCCGATACTATAGGACAAAATAAATTCAGCCTGAATTAATACGAATAATTCAAGTTATGGTCACACGGCCCTACTAATTCGCCAACCAATCGCGGGTTCTGCACACACCCGCGACTCAGAAGCAAAAGGCTCCCCCCCCCCCCACACCCTTCCCCACTTCCTCAGAGTTAATGGGGCCTTTCACCTGATGTGCGACCCTGCAACCGTAAAGACTAGAAGAAAAGGCTTTAGTTGAGAGTGGAGATTATATGTGCTTTAAGTTAAAAGAAACTTATAACAAACGAAACTAGGATTATTACTCGGTTAAAATGCTCTTATTGAGTCAGTAGCTTAATAGCCAAGGCAAAGTGCTATAATCAAATGCAGCGCCGCCCAAAAGAAGCTTTCTGACTGGAATGAGAAACCGAGTTCAAAGAAATAACTTTAAACCAATGTTCAATAGAATCTCCTTGCTAGTCAGTCGCGTGTGCATATTGTGCACATCCACCTGGTAGAACAATAGTCCTAAGAATATAGCAAGATTTGCTCTAATCTCCATGAAAGACAAAACAAATTCAAAATTCAAGTCCTAGAGCTAGGTGGGTTTTGAGTTAGGATTGCTCGTCAAAATTTCTAGAAATACTTATACAGACTACCCTCGTAATCCCCATTTTATTATATTAAGAGTATACCTGCGGATGTCTGTAATAGACACACTATAGCGGTATTGCTGTCGCTTACACTCGTCTCCGACGCCAAGCCTATAGGCTTGAATCATGACACCCCTTGAAAGTATAATAACTACTTTAAGGATGTGGGTATAGGTCGAGGATAATAAGAATTTGCAAGAAAAAACTTCTAGTAGCTTTTAAAAAAAAATCAACATACGAAATATTTTCTATATTAAACACAAAGAGTTTACTCACTACTTAGACTCTTTCTTATTCTCTTTTCTATTTTAAGCTATTACTTATTTTCTTTATCTTCGTACAAGCCCTCGTCTTAAGGGCTAGCAACGTATTTCTTACTATACAAAAAGAATAATTGCTTTCCCAAGACCACATTCGCTCGTTGTTCACCATGAGAAACATCTTGTGGATCTTTTTAACCGTTGCAAATCTTGCATTAGCAAGTTTCTTCTTCAATGATGAGGAACTCGCCAATTTGCCCCAGAAAGCTATTATTCGAGTGCAAAACAGCCTGAAGGAACCAGTTTATGGGGTAACAGTACTGCATAGGCACATGGACAGCAACGAAAACAAAACGTGGGATGAAATCAGTCCGTCAAAACTATCGGATGAAATGCAAGTTCATACTACAACGCCTTCTTGGAACGATGATTGGTGGAATGTAGTTTTCCTTCGCAAAAACGAGAATAACAAGAAAGTTATATGTTTTTCGGACCCACAAAATTTTCGAGGCCTTGCGGAACCAGCCGAATACCTCGCCAGAGCATTTATTGTGGCACTAGGGTTTGTTGGCGGACCTGTTTCGGGCGGTTATATTTCGGCGACTCAATTTGTTTCTCAAGATACATCCAGCAATACGATTGGTTCGAAGAATAACCTTAAGAAACATAACCTTAATGGAGACGACCTTGATAGAATTACAATAATCGAAATACGCGAAAACAAATCAGTGGTTTTTGTTTCACCATCAGGCCGCTCAGAAACACAATTTACATGTGTTAAGAAGAGTCTAAAGGAGATGAAGGAGTATTTAGAAGATTTAAACACCCATAATTGGCGCTAATACTTGGAGTTACTAGTTGTAGGCAGTGTCTGCTCGTCTTGGATATATAGGCGTGGATGGTTGCCTAGAGTTTTGTGTTTTAGGAAGGGTTTTTAGCGAGGCCAAGCTTTGGTTACTCTTTTCCCTTTGCAAAAATTTTATAGGATTTAGTTATAATAAATTTTATAGCACTCTTTGTTTTTAAAAAATTATTAAAAAAGAAGTTTAAGTTGGTATTGTTACGGACTCGAGCCTAAGCTCGCGTCTGGTCAATGTTATAATCGCCCGAAATTATTACATTAGTGGGTACAAACGCCTTAAAGTGAGAACACGGTACTAGCCGCGGCTAGTCACCGCATAGTCCGTGCCTGCGATCAATAGAGATACTAGTAGGGCTTTCCCTGCAAGGAAAGGTACATACTGACAGTCCCAAGGAAACGACTTCGAGTGACTCGTCGACCTGCCTAATTAAGTAGTACTGTTTTGTGGATTAGCGTAACATGAATGCATTGGGAGTATGGGTCTTAATCTATTTGACATGTGCTTTCCTCGTGGCCGTCCGGGCAGATGGTTGCCGCCCCTGGTAAGTCAAAAGTCCTAAACTATCTGCAGATTCTAGAGAGGCTTAGTGTATGTACGGTTCAATTCACTTCTCCTATTTCTTTCTCCTTTTGTAGCTGTGGACTTCTAGTAGTCCGCTTAGCCCGCCTCGGGCGCTAAGTAGATTCTTTGTAAAAAGGAACTTCTGTAACTTCCATAATTATACCAAAAAGTGATGGATAAAGTACCTTTAGTTTACTAGACTCTGTTAGTCTACTAGACCGCGGACCTATCCACTAAGCCTCTCTGAAATCCATGAAAAAGGACAACACAACGAGACTCTTTACACTCTGGAGCAAATATCCAGCAGGAACATATATCAAGCATAAGAAATGCAACGCACTATTAGCTTATCTCCAGCAAATAGCAAAGATACACTCAGCGCCAGCCCTTAAATTTTCCAAACCACTTGCCGTTGATTAATGGAAAATTAACAAGGCTACGAGGATTACCAGTTCCGACGACCATCACATGTATATGCATGTGAGAAGCATGAACTAGAGGTTGGCCATTTTTCCGTTTCCTTCCTAGACCGGCTATAGGTTGTTACCCCACGAAATGTGGCTAGTATTAATTACACTCCAGTTTACCGCGTGAGCCACTATTACCTTCCGTTTAGCATATTTTTCATATGCGCAGGAGTATATTTAGGGAATGTAATATCTGCCATCACAATTATGTCCCAGCTACGGTGCCAATTGGATCGATTCAAAGGCTTTTGTATTTGTGTTAAGGAAACTATGCCCTAGTTCTCTATCCTAATTTTATGCAAGTGTTCTAGAAGTAGAGTTGTATTAGCCAGCAGTAAACACTCGCGCGAAAATGGAAGGTGTCAGTATTGTAATCATGCTCACCGTATATCGGATTTGCAACATAGTAGTGTTTGCCTTTTGCCTGCTGTTTGGCTGTAGGAAAATACCCACCGGTACAATAAGGACAGGAAAGCTTTTGAATCCATAAATTGGGAAAAATACACACCACCATAATTACACGTTTTGCATGTCCTATGTCCCGCCAACCTTGTAGTTACGAAATTGCAACTCACGGTAAATTATTATTTATTTTAAGAACTAAAATATTTCTCGAGACATGATTCAGCTTTCATTGATTCTATTCGCTCTTACGATTGTGACTGGAGCAGTTGCTTCATGGTATGGCGTAAAAGAACACGGAAATGTAGTTCCAGATGCTTCCATCTTTGAGCTCGAAGATGATTATGTAAGCAAACCGATACTCACGTTGATGAATCTAGCCTACAAGTCTTCAAGCCATCACTATACTACAGAAGAACTAACGTCCAGGCTCGCTAACGTTCTGCATAATGAACATGCCAATTTTTACGCAAATCTTGGTTCACAGAGCAAACTGCGTATGGAATTCAACTACAAGCATTTTAAAGGTGAATATTGCAGAGTTACCCCACGTTAAGAACATTTGGCCAATTCGAGTCCACGATAGGCCCAACCCTACTATTGAATGGCGAAATAGTGGGAATTGGCCTGGAGGTAACAGTTCTCTTGTCGTTACTGAAGAGGGAAGCTTTGCACCACATTTCATGACGCAAGTTGACAAGTTGCATATTCGTGGTATCACTGGCAAAGGCACAAAAATCGCTATCATTGATACTGGTGTAGGCTTCCAATAATACTGTATATGCTGGCCAAAGATATGTTGTTAACAGCTTGCCTGCTTTATATGGGTTGATTACAATCACCCGGCGCTCGGAAATGGTTGCTTTGGTGAGGGTTGCCTCGTTGCATTTGGTACCGATCTAGTCGGTGATGCGTACCCTTCCGGTGAACCAAAAACATAAAACGATCCAATGGATTGTTGGGCCATGGCACCCATGTTACGGGAATTCTCGCTGCACAACCAAACGCGCTCGGGTTTTCTGGCGTCGCCCCTGATGCAACACTCGGAATATATAAAGTCTGTGGCTGTGTCGGGGGAACGGCTGATGATGTTCTCATTGCTGCATTTAACAAGGCATTTGAAGACGGGGCAAACATCATAACAGCCTCTCTTGGAGCCTTTAGTGGTTGGTCTGGATCACCTTTCTCGGTTGTTGGCTCTCGCATTGTGGGCCAAGGAGTTCCCTGCACACGTGCTATTGGTAATGCTGGTTCTGCCGGCCTCTTTACTGCTAGTTCCGCCTCAGATGGAAAGAATGTTGCAGCTATTGATTCCTTTGACAGTATTACAACACCAATCCTTTTCACTTAGTCGAATGTCTCCTTTAGTGGGGGTCCCTCGGAGTCTTTCAGATACATTCCCGGCCAGCCCAATGATTGGAGCCACATGGCATTGCCACTTTGGGCCGGCAGCTTGGATATAAATAATCCGGATGATGCTTGCAAGCCTTATCCGCATAGCACCCCCGCTCTAAACGATACTGTTGTTGGAATTGATAGGAGAGGTTCAAATTTGTTCGCATTGATGGGACGAGCTGTGTTACTCTGATGATGGGATGAAGAATTCCTCGCCTGACAGCCTTGTCCAAATCCCCCTATAAATCCCCCTAGCATCTAAGACACGCCCGTCCTGAATTCCTGCCTTAGGCCCAGAGGCCACGTAACCTTTCTCTCACAGCCCGTGTATCCACACATCCATCCACACACACACGTGTAATCCAACAACTGTTGCTTTGATACACAGAGGGAATTGCACATTTAGTTAAAAAGCAGCCAACGCTGTTGCTAAAGGAGCAAAGTATATTATGATATACGACAATGGTACTAGCCTGATTGGGCCTACCGTTGGAGACGGTGCAGAGCTTTCTGCTATTGGTATGGTTGAGAGAGACGTTAGGGAGGCTTGGTTGAAGCAGCTGACGTCCGGAAAGACTGTTGTTCTGCAGATGTCGGACCCGTCAGTCAGTCCAAAGCAAGTCAGCAATTATTATAACACCCGAACAGGAGGTGCTTTAAGCACCTTTACCTCTTGGGGTCCAACATTTGAGTTGGATACGAAACCTCAACTTGGGGCTCCAGGCGGAAACATATTGTCCACGTTACCGCTTAAGCAAGGCGGTTATGGTGTTTATTCTGGGACATCTATGTCTACTCCATTTTTGGCAGGTGTTGTGGCTCTTGTTGGACAGGTACGGGACACGTTGGATCCGGGTACAATCCAAAGCGCTCTTATTACGAGCACACGCCCCCAAGTATTCAATGATGGCAACAAATTCTGTCCCAACGTCCTTGCCCCGGTGCCACAGCAGGGTGTTGGACTCGTCCAGGCTTATAGCGCCACCTACGCACTATCTCCAGTGACGCCGACGAGCCTGTCTTATAACGATACGGATCATTTTGCGAACCACATGAGTTTCCAAATAACTAACAATGGTAGAAAAACAACAGCCTACGAGATCTCCGATCAATATGCCGTTACTGTTTATGCTCTCGCTAAAGGATCTACTCACATACAGAGTTTCCCTAGCGAGATGGCTAATCGACAGCTTTCACGAGTCACGTTGTTGGCTCTTGGCGCAAGTTTAGAGATTCCATACAATATTTTCACTCGCATCATTCAGATTTGCGCTGTGGCATCTCTTACAACCCGCCTCTCAAGCATTATCTGGGCAACAGATCTTTTGCACAAACCCATCGGCCATAGTGACGACAGTGTCCAACGTTTCCGTCTGCTTGCCAATGACGCTCAATCTATGTGCGATAGCCAGGACAGTGTAACCTTGAGCCGAGAACTCTTTATCAATCATCTCATGGATCAATGACTCCGTTGCGGTATCAAGTGATGACGTTGCTTCGTCGAGAAGTAGAATTGGTCTGCAATCATTTCCCATAATAGATTTCCGGACCAAGGCCCTGGAGAGTCCAAAAAGCTGTAGCTGGCCCGCGGATAATACCGGGAGTTCCGAAATCTTGCGATCTAGAGTAAATTTAATGTCGGTTGAAGAACCACGTACGACTTCCCAAACGCCAGTTTTTCGCAAGGCCTCCACAATGTCGGCTTCTGCGGCTTCATCACTTGGGTCAAGACAAAATCTCAGTGAGAGATCAGGCAAAAGCAATGGCTCTTGAGGCACAGTGATGAAGCATCGCTGACGGATCACATCCCTCGGCACACGACTAAGATCAATACCGTCCACCCTTATGTTGCCGGTAGTATCGACTAGACGCAGCAGCGAGAGAAGAATTGTGCTTTTACCACTAGATACGGCGCAATTAGTGAGAATTCATGAGACAAACATGGTATGTATCACTTGAGAACCTGTATGGGTCTTTATTCACGTTGCTTACCTTCCCGTGCGACCGCAGAAAACAGCTTTTTGACCACTTTTGATGTTTAAAGAAATATGGCGCAATGCTAAACTTCCCTCACTAGTTTCTCACTTCCTGTCAATCGTTTGCTTAAGATTAAGTCTGCGATGATTCGAAAACTTACGTGTAGCTCGCTGTGACATTCTTCATCACTAGCTTTCCCCTCCGTGGCCAAGGCTCTTCCGGAACGTTGTTCTCCCACGGCTGGCCCTCACTTTCGATGTCCTCTTCAAATGCTTTGAGGCGCTCAATTGCTCCTAGGGAGACCTCAAAGTCGGCCCATGACTCGACAAGCCTCACGATTGTCGCATTAGCAACGACTATAACATTCAGGGCGACGCCGACAGCGGCACCACTCATAGAGCCTCTGAGGAATAATGCTAGCGAAATCACGGTGAGTGAGATCGCAGCAACCAACAGATCAAGGATCAGATTGAGCCATCGTTGCAAACAGGCTAGGAGATACATTGGATTCTGTGAAAAATCCAAGGCGTCGTCTAGTGTCGACTGATAAAACTCTTGCCAACCAAATGCACGGATCGTTGTCAAACCTTCCACCTGATAGGCGCGGGTGGTAATTAGCGGGCAAATTACGTTGTAATACTCAAATAAAGATGGGAAATTGCTCACTGTCTCTACAATATGGGACAAGACGCGGGATCTTGCCGCGAGCTCCCTGGCCCTCACTTGGCGTGAGGTCTGAAAATAGAACCTCGCGACAAACCAAACCACGACAGCGCCGACTGGTAGGGTTAAAATCAATAGCTTTTGTACACTAAGTAGCAGAGTTATCTGCACCAAAAGCTTAAAAATTTCTATAAAACGCTTAGCAAATCATAAAAGATCTGATCTGACGTACATACGGTTACTGAATGCTTGAAACGCCCCGGGAAGGTCTCGGTCCACAAACTGAATGTCTTGCGTGAATCTGCAACTTTGTGAGTCACATCATTTAAATGGTCACGGCTTCGAGAAGACGTACCGATTTAGAGTAACACCGAGATCTGTTGTCGAAAAGAATGCAAGTGGTGCCCTTAGAGGTAGGCAGTTAGCTCGGAGCCCCATCGAAGTGGTCCAAAAGACCGGACATACTCTACAATACAGCGCAGTAACCCGGCATGAAGACTGAATCCTGATCTGGGTGTGACGAGCATATAAGTAGACCTAACGATATGTTAGCAGACAGGTGATGATGGCAATGAAAGCAACTAACCACATAGTTCCGTTTGTGGCTGTCCAAGCGCAGAGAGCCAGCACGCCGTAAACCAACATGTAATGCCATTCGGCAGATTGATCTGCATCCGTCCAGCGTTTTAGCCAGTAATGCGGGAACGTAATGAAGAACGAATATGTTGCAGTGCAACTTATCATGAACAGCGCATTGAAAGTTCCTGAGGATCGGAAATAAAAGCCTTGCTCAAAGTTAACAGAAAGTCTAAAACCCCCAGAATGTGTATCTCTTCGTTTGGCTCACCATATAACGAAAAATTGCCCGTGTCACGATTCAAATAAGTTGTAATATCCTTTTCTTCGGCTCGCTTCTGCCGCATTTCCATATGTTGAATGCGAGAGTTGGGAAGCAAAGAGGTTGGTTTGTCATCGGAGAGGATTTTGCGGCTCGCTTCTGGAGTCGACTTCAGTTTGGACCAGTGACAATGTTCTTTGATACGACTCTTTTCGACAATTATAACAACATCGGACAATTTGAAATAATGCGCTAGATCATATTAATATACATTCGTATGGGTACAAACTGTAGAGAGCGGGAGATCATATTGAGTCAGTAACTTACTGGCACTAGATATCCAAAAGACGGTCGTTTTCCTCTGGCGGAATACCCCATCAAGTCCGAAGAGGTTTTTTACCATCTGATCTTCAGTTCTGCCATCTAGAGAACTGAAGGGATCGTCAAGAACAACTATGTCGCATTTGGCGTAGAGCATGCGAGCAATGGCCTAGATACTGGTTAGATCCTTAATTGATTTTTTGGGAAGGCTATAAGCGCTTCATGGCTAATTATTCGATCGAACTTGGACACTTTGTATGTTCATCGGCTAAAAAAGGCCGATGGGTTTGTAGGGGAGACTTACTATTCGCTGTCGTTGTCCACCGGAGAGGTTCAAGCCACGACTACCAATCTCAGTCTTATCGCCCAGTGGTAATTGCTCCATATCATGCACTAAACATGACGTGAAAACGGCTTCTTCGTATCGGGATTTGTCTAAGCGAGTTGCAAAGTTACAGATCACGTTCTGTATCGAGCCATTGGGCAGCCAAGGGCTTTGATCACAGTAACCGACTTTCCTAGATCTCACCATGATCATGCCTTGTCGAGAATTTCCTTCACCAAGTAGGACTCTCGCAAGAAGGGACTTCCCAGCTCCTGTAGGCCCGGCGCAGACAGCGATCTGGGAATGCTTGATATCTAAGCTCACATTGTTGAGGGCGACTTCTGACCTAGCATCAGCTTGAATCGTGACTCCTCGCAAGCTAATCGCGGCGTTCGGATGGTTAGGGACCGTGGTGATTTTTGATGAGTCTTGGGTGGTCCTTTGATCTATGTGAGGAGCTTCGAGCAAGTAGCATTGTATTCGTTCACAGCTGGCAATTGTGGCGATGATTCTGGGAAAGATGGTCATAATCATGTTAGCTGGGTGAATTACCGTGGAAAGAATGGCAACCGTTGTGAAAGCAGTTTCAGGGTCTAAGCGTGAGTTGCGAGATCGAGCGAGTATTGCGTAAAGAATCATTGTAACTGCAGGCACAAATATACCGAGGGCATTTGCTATAATTTAACTAGCGTCAGTTTGAACGTTGATAACCACACAAATGGAGCCAACGTAAATGAATCAAGAGATTTCATCATGTTGTCAACAGAGCTTGTATGACGTTACTCACCGCTAGCATTGTAGGCAATCCTGTGGTGAAGGGTGTTAGCAATGAAATCAGTATCCCCGAATAGAATGGCCGACAGAATTGACAAGTTAAAGACGTACATTATCCATCTAACGCCTTTGGCGCATTCAATTTCTATGTTTCTTAGACATGAAATGTGCTTGGCTATCCCTTGAGAAACCCCTAGCAACTTTATTGTCTTCATTGAACCGAGAAAGCCGTTTATCAATGACAGCCGATCTTGAGTAGCGACGTTCCAGCTTTTTTGTTTGCCATGCATATGCGTGGCAACATACTTGCTGACCCGTGAACAGACTTGACTTTTAATCAGCAGTGTAAAATAAAGCTGTCCAAGATGGGCTCTTAGGAGGGCATTACTGCTCGGGGGACGAGGGGGAGAAAAGGGGAGTTTTTGCGAAATAGCTTACAGACAATAATTACAATTGGTAGCGGAAACAGCCATCCGACTTGAGACGCAAGAATGACCATTCCAACACACAATTCGACAAGATATGCCCAGACGTCATGTCCCATTCGGCCAATTCCACAAAGGCTGTCCACGTCAGTGTTCATGAGGGTGATTGCTCGCCCGCGGTCGTGCAAATGACTTCGACTTTGCAGAGTCTTTGAGTAGATCAGGCCGACCAGAGCACCTCGTGTCATGACTTTGAGCCGATTCTGCTGCTGTAGATATATGGTACCGCATATCTAGAAAAGAATTAAGAAAACCATGAGCGTTATTTGGTCAATATTCTTTCTAGATGATTGGGAAAGTGAGCACTGTGTGTCTTACCGCCTCACCGACATATACTACCACAGCAACTGCGATGATCCAAGCGGAGCCTGGCGATAGAAAGCGTGATGCAGGTGCATTGTTGAGATAGTGTATAGTCTGTTTAATCAAAAGAGGTTGACCGTATCTCAGGACAATGAGTAGTAGACGACTTGGCATAGCCCAAGCATACGAGGGCCCAAGACACTTGAGCAGGACCAAAGGCAGGGTTGTTTTCGTCTCCGGTTGAACTAAAACCAGACCAGTCAGTGAGTGGGCGGCAGCCGCAGAACAGCGAAACAATGATTTACCTCTGGCAGACCATAACTCAGTGATATCTTTGCGTAGCTTGCTAGTTGCAAGGCGGCTGTCGGCCACCTGAAAGTCCTCATCTTGTAGCAGGCCAGATGCGCCACGTTTGAGAATTGGGTTCACCCACAGAAAAAGGATCCGCTGCAAGATGCCCGCAGTCTCCTCGGGTGCCAGTCTAGATCTTATCTCAAAGAGCAATCCGTCTTTCTGAGATGATTCGACAAAAAGTTGAGCTCCATTGAGTAAGACGCTTACCATCAGTGTTCGAGCAACCATCTTCTCATTGGCATCATGGACAGTCCCACACGCCCAGGCAAGCCATAGGTGTAGGATTTCGACAGCAATTATCGCAAGCAAGTACAAGACAATAACATCAGAGGGGCGGATTGAACGTCTATGTTCAAAATAAGACAGTACAGCAACACCAAGTGAGCCAGCCAACTTCAAAACGGCAGCAATATAGACGGAGTACTCGCTGGACCTCGACGACCCGTCGCGCACTATTGTTCCTAGAATAACCAGAAACCCAAGCACGCAGAGTACGCTCAAACACTGGAAGATGTCAGCAGCTTGTTGCGCAGCCCGGTTCTCCCCAGACAATGGGACGGACAGCAATTTTTTTTTGGTACCGCTTACTAGTTTGACAACTGCGATAGCGCTTGGTCGGACAGCAGCCGCTTTGCCTCGGAGGCTTAATAGATGAAGTGGGATAAACAGTAAAAAAGAAAGATTAATAACGACAACAGCCCAGTCCAGATGTGTCAATCGGAAACTGAGCAACTCTGATATTGGATCCATAAGGAAAGGAACGAGAAACGATGTTGGGGAGAGTTAGAGCATCTTTGACGAAGCTACGTGGTTTGGAATGCGCTACACCTTATAAGGAGAGGGCTATGGGTCAGTCAATTCGCCAAGGGGCGAGAAAAATAGTGCTGGATCGACATGCCAAACATGGGCTGATGCAACGGTTCAAGGATGGACAAGGGACCTACTACACCCAGACCTCTAATGGATGGGCCAATGCTTACCAGATCACATGTAAGATTATATTCTCTCAATAATAGAGAGCTGAGATGGTCCAGCGTGTGGAATGATTACTTGGGAAAGCTGCAAAACCACGCGCTGAATAGAGCACCTTCGGCGGATGGCAATGAGTAGCCTGAGGCTGAACCTGGTTTTTCGCAACCATTAAGATAGTTGGTTGCAGGCTAAATGTGCGTGCATGTACTCCGTAGTATTGCATATCCTGCCGTGTTTCCCCACCCCTTACCTGCAACCGCCCTGCATGCTTATCCCATAGTCTATCGTGGGGGTCAATCCATTTCCAATACAGCTTGCGTGCCGCAATGCGACTCTGGGGGTTGGAGATTTATGGACACAGACTGTAGACCCATCCATTCTCCTCAGACTGTTATCCAGGTGGGGCTTCGGGGCAGCAGAGGTGTAAGCATGTGCCCATTGCACGCGCACAGTGCTGCTGGCCCTCCGGCCGTCATCCAACAACCGGTTCTGACACTGGCAAAATGTATGTGCTACACCGGTCTTGCCTATTCGAAGTGTGATATATGGATTGAATGCACGAACAATATGGATACGGTTAACGGTTCGAGTTTTTGTTCAATTCAAACCACATTGAGTAAAAGTAGATTCGGCAAGACCGAGCAATTCCACACCTAACCAACGGGGTGAATATCAGGTGTCTGCCGCTGACGCGAACTACCAACATGCGTTCCAGCGTCCCGGCTCCATGGATCTGCATCATGGCTGGAGAAAACACTTGTCATGGGAAGGGGCCATTTTCACATCCTCCAGCTGTGATGACTTGTCGTCTGCCTTTAAAAGTCTCGGCAAACCCATTTGTGGACTTACTCTGATTTCAGCAACTTGTTATCGTGACGCCAAGATCTGATTTTACCCAAACAGTCAAGATGACAAAACTAGGCAGTGAAAACACTCAAGAACGACGAAGAAGGCAGAATCGTGAATCTCAACAACGGTGGAGTAGGGCGTTATACCATTTCAAGTCGTTGCGAGCTGACACACTAACATAATCCGCAAACAGGGCAACGTCAAAGAGCTTCGGCGTCACAAGTCATGAGGCCATCTCCGCAGCCCATGGTCCCTACAAAACCGTCATTGGACAGCATATTGTCTGAGATTGGCCCCTCAGCAGACGAAACTTCAACTCTGGCCTCGGGCTTCTCTCCAAATACAGACTCCGCCCATGACCAGCTAGCTGGCGCTGTCGATACTGACTTTATGGATGGGATAGACCCATGGTTGGCGGACGGAGGTACGCTGCACAGCGGTGATGCAAATACAGCTCTGTTCCCTCTACGGAACACCTGGTCACCATCAAAAGCCCAGCAATTTAGTTCCGAGCACACCTATACAACTCCTTTTGCTCCCGGTCGAATAGGAGACGATTCGCTTGGCGCGAGTCGTATATCTGGGCCAACGTTAACAACGGTTCTACGGGAGTATATTCGAATTTGAGGAATACGTGTCGTTGCTCCAAAGTCCGAGCGAACAGGACGATCCGAGTAAATATTCATTCTTCAGTATCGATACATGTGCTCATGGATTGTCAGTATCAAACACAAAGTCAAAAGCCGGAAGTTGTCAGAAGAGGCTCACGAGACAAGCGACCGAAGTTGAATGCTATGGATTCGGTTCAAGAAGCTCAAACTCTGTCACGAAGTGAGCAGCTATGGAAGATCTAAGCAGTGGAATTGTCCTTGTATTCTATCTAATTAACGAGGAATTAGACCTCTTCTTATAGATGACTATTATCTATGAATTCCGTCATCGGACCCGGAAGGTTGTCTCACGATCTCTCCAGGGGTCAGAATTCGTAACCGGCTCACTGTGATCCGCAACAAATTTGTAACATGCTCTGCTTGACAAACTCTTTACTATTATGGCGTCAAGATTGGACTTCTCCAATCTAATGAAAGATTCAGTTCGTACTTGAAAAATATGAAGATGAGATATTCACAAATCTCATTATTAGGAGATGGCAACTGTGGTAGGGGCCCTGAAGAAGACGATGGGACTTCGGATTTAGAGGCAGATGATGATTGTTAATGTTTTACTTCATTCATGCAAATATGGCGTTTCTTAGTAAACGCTGCCCAGCTTTTTTCGTACAAGGAAACCAACGAGTCTGGGCCACCTCAGCTTAATGGGCATCAATGATGTGAGACTGCCTTTTCGTTAGCGATTTGCGATTCTAACCACTGATTAGTACTACTATATGTGAAAGTACTGCAAGATAACTGTGAGGAATGAGCCGAGGGAAGTTGCTGTAGAGGATCTATAAAACAAGCGATACTAGCAGTGCGAGCGAAATCCTTGCGGCTTCTCTTGCCCTGCAAGCTCAGATACCCATTCGGATAACTCAGGCTGAGTACAAGGATAGGAGGTAGTCCCCGACCACCGAAAGTCTGTGCGGGATGACATATGGATCGTTTACATGCTTGACTGCCCGTATTCTGTGCCCGAAATCTGCCATAACGAACCAGTTGAAGAAGCTGGGAATTTTGCAGAAAATACTGTAACCCTTGGCCAACTTGATCAGAGCCCTGCCACTTCAATTGTTCTGGCTAATGCAATGTGGTCTAGCATCACGACCAACAGGCGGGTCCAACGGTGACAGACCCCCCCATGCTCGCCAAGGCTACGCGGTTGCAATACCATTGGCTAGAATCTGGTTTTGCGGAGCACTCAGAACCTTATGAACTTGAACACTGGCCTTGTGCTGCGGAGATGAAGTCAACTTTTCCATCAGCGCTCACATGGACCCCAGATTTGGATTGTGGTGTTGGGTCTAAGTGGATAGGGGGCCGTTGTTGCCGGACACATTGATTGCATTCCGCAGTCACGCCTGGATTGCCTTTCCCTGATGTCGCTTCGGTCTAGAAACTCGGCCAAGATGTGCCGTCCGCACAGACGATGTTTGCCCCTTTTCCCTAGGTTTATTCAGTATATTTTTGGAGTATTATAGAGGGTTATGTTAGTGTTCTAGCTGCTTGGAGTTCATCAGATTTCTGCCATTCCTGCTGGCGTGGGGGTGGCTTGTGCAGTCGGCCCGTTCTGCTGCCTGCTCTGCGGGGCCGTATGGAGTACTTATGTGGGGAATTAGATGTAGTCCCGCTAGAGTGCCAAATAAGCTTTGTTGAACAGTCGACTTTACCTCATACCCGGGCGAGATTTCCTAACCGAGGGTGCTCCAGTCGCGACGACAAGCAAGGAACATGAGCAATGATGGCACGCGCTAAGAATGAGGTCTATGCACTGTACGGAAAAGTCTCGTCTTGAATTTTGACAGCTCTTAAGGATGTGAATAACAACTGGCGGGGCCACGAATGCCCATGGAAGCGTTAGGTAATTGCGTAGCTAAGCCAAACAAAATGCAGCATTTGCCCCCGCTGCGAAACCCACAAGTAGCAACACTAATGGTGGAGGCCCCAATTGCGATGACATCTCTACTGCCCGAGTTGTCCTCACGATGGAGGAGCAACATCGGCACTAACGAAATATCTGGATGAGGTGGAGGAGTCCGTCTATTGTGGCGTGTGCTAATTTGCCGGCATCTTGACGCCAACTGTTGGACATGTGAGCATGCTGTCCCTCACAAGAGGCCCCCATTTGGAACAGCGGTGAGACTTGCTATATGGAAAATATACCTAAATTAGAACTTTTGGGATACATCTGCTAAAACTACTGAAGAGTATTGGGCTCTTTGGGTCTTAACGAATCATCTACAAGAACATGGACTCCTCTTTGAAGCTTCTACCCCTGGGGCCATTTGTTTGGGACCATTTGTTTTGGGGCCATTGTTTTGCGGCCATTTGTTTTGGAGACATTTATTTGAGGTTATTTATTTGGGGCCATTTACGTGGGGCCAAGTCGTCTAGCAATTCAGCTCCCCCGCCCAGTTAGAGCCAGACACGGGTACAATAAGCTGCCTTGGTACCCTGATGGGAGGGTTGGGGTTTATCTCGGCTCTGAGCCGCTGCCTTCGACAACATCACACAATGCCCATGGTTTTCTATTAAATCATCTCCAGTTTTATGTGTCATCAAAGATGCAACATCACCATCACCTGAGAAGCATCACGAGTCTTGTTCTGGTGTGGTGCTGTCATCTTAGACCGGGAGAGGATAATTGGCTTTGGGGGGGTGTTACTGAGGTGTACTAAGGGTTGGGGGTGGGGGGTTGGTTAGTAGGTTTTTTTATATCAATTCTTTTGCTGGATTATACCCTCCTTACGGCAAAATACTTTTACCGAAGGGACCGCCGCTCAACAAG
This sequence comes from Conoideocrella luteorostrata, assembly GCA_032433595.1. Classification (NCBI taxonomy): domain Eukaryota; kingdom Fungi; phylum Ascomycota; class Sordariomycetes; order Hypocreales; family Clavicipitaceae; genus Conoideocrella; species Conoideocrella luteorostrata. Next base: position 28,818 of record JASWJB010000395.1, read on the forward strand.
CGAGCGGCATCACAAATACAACAAGTATCAAAAACCGCGTTCAACCTCCCCAGCTTGACGGAAGTCAAGGAACGACGACTCTCTAAATATTACAAATTGCATTATTCCTATTCTTCCACAGAGCAGCGATAATTGCGCAAGTTATGATAACCACAATCACAACTTGAGCGAATTTTCTTTTTACTTATAAACGACCGATGATGACCCAACGTGGATCTCTAATAATGTTACTTCTCAGAGCTTTTCGCCGTCTGCTAAAATCAACGGCTCACATCGGGATAATTATCATGGCGCGCTTTTGCCTAGTATCCCTTGGGACTTGGATTTTAGCAAGCAGCAGTCACCGCCAGAGTTTGAGACATTTTCCGAGATTAACTTCGCATCATGGGTGGAATTTCAGCTTGGTTCAAATACCACAAATACCGACAGCATAACTATTCTTAACGGGCTTGCTTCCTTATTGTGCTTGATGAAGGACTCCAACATCTGTTGACTTCTGCGAGAGCATTATCCTAACCTCTAGCTGTTCTTTTGCTCTTAGATTCGCGTGAAGCTCCTCTGCCGACGCTAAATGAGATCGAAACATGAAACAATGTTCTTCAAGAAAAAACTGAACACGTTTTGGGAACAGGCTCCAGATCGACTATAGATGCTTCAATCAAAATTGCGCTAGTTTCATTTAACCGCTGTCTAAAAAGCATGTATCGTTCTTGCAAGGCTTTATATACACTATTCGGATTATTTAATAATGGCGTAGCTTTTCCGGATAATGCTTTATAGATGGCGGTGACCCTGGAGTAGCATATACTAAATGCCTACGTCGCTCTGGCAGCTGTTAAAAATTTCTCTAGTTTGACTATGTCTGGAGATGAAGATGCCTTTTCAGAGCTCAAGGAGAGACTGGAAGACAAAAAAATATTTGTTCGCCCTCTCCAGGTGGAGCAGGCGCTCCATTCGCATTATATGGTGCCCCTTGTCCCTGGGTTCACGCATTCTAGCACGCCGGGTTTCGCATCTAAGAAGAGACATATCTGTCTTATGGTATCGAATGCCACTGCGCGTGACTCTAATGCCAGGCCAACGGATGCTGCCTACTGGGTAGCTAATATCATAGGTGTCGTGCGCTACCCTGATGTAGTGACTGGTATAGCTCTCAATAAAGAAGAGCAGAATGTGAATCGTTTGGTCGAGTTTGGCGCACATCAAGCTCTGGAAGGACCATCGCGACAATTCCTCAAAAACTTAAAGCCAGATATACCTTACGTAACCACTTTGAGACGCGACACAAATGCATTTGAAAGCTTACTAGCGACTGCCGGACAACCTTTACTCTAGGATACCGGGTGAACCTGTTGGAAGCAACAGGGGTCACATAATGCATGCGGTGAAACTATTGCTTCTGCTACTGCTGCTGCTTCTGATGATAATGATAATGAAATGCTCTGAGTTGTGACCATTTCAATTCCTTCCACAATAGTTGCTTATATGCCTGTACATGCTTGGTGGAATGAGCATGTTGTTAACCAATGGTCGCTTCCTACTGCCACATCTCTGGTGCATGGATTGCCTCCACCATTGTGTCCCTCACGGCGAGAACGAGAGTTAATTCGGATCTATGGTAAATCGGACGAGGGTATCTTTCTTAAGACCCTTTTGACTGAAAAAGGGCTGATTTTCATCACCTGTGCTAATGGTTTCTCCATTTACTCTAGGTAGCTATCTGGAGCGTTGAGTCTTGACACGCAAGATTACAGTCTAGGTTGTACGTAGCATATACTCGGTATGGCTTAGCGTCGGCACATTGTGATTCTGTCGGGTACTGTCTAGTTATATGATGTTGTTGCACATAAAGCAATGGCAACTCACGCTAATAAATTATTTACTTATTTGTTTAGATACGGAAGACCAAAAAAATGAATTCGTATTTGGTACACGTCGTCTCACTCGTGATAGTATTGTGCCATCATCCGTCGGTGGATCCAATCTAAAAACCTGGATCAACATGTTCATAAGCCCTGCTCCATAGCCGGGTCGTTTGGTAGTAGATCAACTTGACCCCTTTGCCCTCTCTGCAGAAATTCTATGATTAGCGGCACCCGTTGACGCGGAAAAATCAGAATAGGTTGTGAAGAAGTGAATATTCGACAAGCCCCACTAACATTCACGCGCTCACAAGCTGGGATGAGCTCATGAAGTGGATGATCAAAGTGCTCAAATGCGGATAATGCTTTAAAGGTAGTGTACTCTGGTACAAGTTTCTCCATAAAAATCATGGGCAATATTCATTTCCTTCACCTTTAACATCAGCTAACATGTTACAGCTGCTCCGTTCGTTGCCAGTCTGGCTGCTTACATCATATTGCTGGAGAGCGTCAGCGAATCTTAACAAGTTGTAGACGGCCTGAAACATCTTGCCAAGCAGTCATAAGCTCGAGCTCGATCAATATACCAAACAAAACAGATCTCATGGGAATTGGAAACTATATGCGAGAGTTCATGAGCAAAAAGTTGCCGTGGGTTTCTTCACCGCCAACAAACGTTGACTGCGGCCCACACGATTTATCAAATGTCAGGACCATATCTTCTCATCATCTTCAGCTATAAATTCAATTGAACCTTTTTATGTTTGCCGGTGTTCAATATTGGCAAATTGCGCGCCAAATGCTTATAACGCAACAGACGTGTGAGCACCTTCCCCTGACGCTGGCGGAGACACATGTGCTAACCTATCCTAATCGGTCGGTCAGAGAACTCCACCGATTCTTGCGATTCTTGATTAGAATCCAGCATGTACACGTTTGATTTCATAACATTTTGTTGCACGGTTTCACATGTCTTTACTTTTCAGTCAGAGTACTCGCGAATGATGGCTTGCAATGGTGTCAAGGCTTTATTGTCTGACACCAGGTATCGTGGCTGAAAGTGTTTAAAATCGGACTTGTAATACAGCCTTGCTGTTGATTAGTTTAAAATTATTTTAAAACCAGTGCGACTCCGATGTCTGGGTTGAAATTTAGCATGTATTTAAAGCCTACGGGCAAGATTGTGCTTCCAACAGCTCCAGCTCGTCATTGAGATACTACATGTTGAGGGCTTTTTGGCTCAAATTTTGCGCTATTACTTGCTATCACAGCCGTCAAAGCTGCGAATAGAATCATATCAGTTAAAATATGGATTAATACTTATATTGGGTCATCTATACGGATCATTAGGACCTTCTTGTAGTTGGCAGTAAGCTGCATACTGCTGCTGTGTAAAGCGGCCAGCGTTCGATATCCGCAGCCTCCGTTGATCAAATTCAGAGGGTATTTTGTATCTGTAAACCAGTCTGCTATAGTTTTGACATTATTTTCGTCACATGTGCTTAAATCTAACTCCAACCGAATCTCACAATTTCACTAAGAGATGATAGTATTTTGTGGTACATTAATTTATCAAGGTCCGCTATTACTGTTGAGCAATTTATCTTGTAAATGTATCCATTACTGCCGTTCAATACCAGTTAAAACTCTTGAATGCAGGCATCTCTGTTTTCTAAAGAATCACTGGGGTTATAACCATAACCGCATTCCTATACTGCGCGCGCCCTCTAGCTTTAAGTTCATATGCCTCTTACTTATCGTCTATATCATGGATCTCCACGGCAAGAAACTCAAAATCCACCGTAGCATCTACATCAGTAAAGATTCCCAGATAAAACCCCTCTGTATCTACAGGTGGCCCTCCTGATGGATGAAGTAGGTAGAGGAAAAAGGTGCGGAAGGCTCCTTGAGGGTTGGGGAAGATAGGGGTGATCTGCACGTTTGGCGCAACCTGGAACCGTTTTTTAAAGGTGAAACGAGTCGGCTGGCCATTGGAATATCGTTTAATTTGACCCTTTCCTTCCTCAGCGAAGCCTACGACTCCGTGCCTGGTATCCCGAAGTTTGCCTACAAGGTTAGCGTTGGTATTTAAGGTACTTTCATTGATTAGGCCATCCCACTTACCGTCAGCAGACATGATGTTACAAGAGAAGTTCTTGAATAGAGCAATATAAAGGAAGCGCAGTGTAGAGGAGATGGGGCCAGAGTCGATGGGGTTAGAGTTAGAGGCGATGGGAGTTGGAGGTAAAGGGTTACGGTAACAGCCTTTTTATATTGATGCAGGACTCGACAGCTCAGCTCGTGTAAGTGTCGTCACAGATGTGTCGTCACAGATGGCTCCTGCGTGGCTAATTGTTGCATGCCAAAAAGAGCCTGGTGCAGCTCTTCAGCAGAATCTAGTATAATGCTACCTGATGTTATGTACTAGTATACGCAGCCGCAGCGGCTTAGGAGTCGATGAATAGTCACGGTGATTTTCGGCGGCCAGTAGATCCGTCTAATTTGTTGATATCCATCCAGCGACGCACCTCACCCCCTCACCCCCACACCGTAGGCTGAGTTATTCTCGCCATGCTATATGCTCTGTACTCCGTAGTATGATTGAATTCCGATGCATCTCATTCCGTACTCACCTTCATACCAAGAATGCTGCTTGCTCTTATCTTGATCTGCTCTAATTTCTTCATACTTCTTCAGTAGGCAAACTCCGACTAAAGCATCATAAAACATCAAAGAGCGCTAAAGGGAGGGCGGGTAGACTAGGGCGGCTGTCCCGGCAAGGAGGGTTGGGCTTGCGTTTAGGCCAACGGAGTCAACGCGATGCGGTAGTTTGGATGCCGTCGGACGCACGGTATATCACTTCGGCAAGTCGTCCAGCGAACTATTGGAAACTATTGGAAATCATCGGAAATCAACGACATGGGTCCTGGTTGACATTGCTGATCAATTCCTTGTAAAGCGTGGGCTGATGCTCCAGACCGATGCCAAGAGTTAAACAGTGGAGAATGGGGGCATGATCTCCGTACGTTTAAACAGTATTCCGTACTCTGTACGGAGTATTTTAGGAGATATATGGAGTACTAGTACTAGTATTATGGCACGGCCCCGCCGGGACGGGACGGAGAAACGAACGTCGGCACACGCTCTAGACTCCCGCCCTAACCAATCACTAGACCCCCCCCCCAAAAAAAAC
>JASWJB010000396.1:0-33755 GCA_032433595.1 Conoideocrella luteorostrata
GTCTGGTCCGGCAGAGTTGGCGAAGCAAGAATGAATTAGGATGGAGAGTGGATCATGCCGTTGGAACGATAGGAGACGTTCTATATCAGGGCCCCCCCCCCCCGGGGGGGGCCCGCCTACCACGGATTCTTGCCCATACGAGCACAACTGAGCTTAATAGAGAGCAGGTTGTGCCATCTCTCCATTCAGAAGTAAAAAAGCTGCAAACACTATCTCGGCATTCACGCGCCACTGAACTGTAAAACTATGTACTCCGTTATCTGCCCAATCATCTCATGCCATCTCATGCCGTCTCTACGAGGCACTCCGCACTTGCGGTCTCATTACGGAGCAGTTCCATCCCCGCACGTCCAATCCGTCCGCCACTCATTCTCACCCGGCACACATTGCCGAAACCCAACGCCAAGTACGGAGTACGGAGTACATAGCTATCCAACACGGGCGTGCCATTTCATTTCCCCAAAAACAGCATCACCCATTCACTCAACGCACATCACCTGAAACACTTCTTTTTTTCAAAAATAGCCCCAACGCCCAATTGCAATCCCCGCGGTCGCCCCTAAACGGCACATCAACGAATCAACCCACGTCTAATTAGACATCTACCCCTGCCACATGAGCAACTCTCGTGGGTCCACACCCTCTCCGTAACGAGTCCCGTCCAAGCAAGCTAAGACATTGACAGCACTTGGCAGGGTTTATTCGGACAGCTTGCCAAGTTGGTCTTCTAGCACAAGCCACCAAGGGATGTGTGGTGAATGAAGTGAAAGAAGAGAAAAGGAAAGAAAAAAATACAAGCTGCCAGCTGTGAGTTGTCAGTTGCTCTTTCACGCCCGTAAGCTGGCTGGCACATCGTCGCGATAAAACCCAGCAACATACTCGTATATGCCCTGGACCTGTAGATCTTTCACCTGGCTCGTTTTCAACCTCATCACTCATTAACTAACTACTCACCCACCCAACGCGTCGCTCACACGAAACACGAGCATCATGGTACATCGCGCCGCCGTCATTCTCTCCGCCCTGGTCGGCATCGCCATCTCCCTCCCCCGAGAAGCCATCTCCCCCATTGGCAATGACTCTCCCGGCCATCCCGGCCACATGCCCAAACGAACAACCGTCGCGGCTTCCTGCCTTCCTCGCGACTGCTCCAGAGGCATCACTTTCAGCCGATACATCAACCCCTTCAACCCCAAATCAACTATATACCAGCCCTTCGAGCCTTCAGTCCTCTCTTCGCTGAAGCCCATCGATCAAGGCACCACCCAAACCATATACATCTCCGCCGCAGACGGAGTGGACTCCAATGCAGCGATTCTATGGAAAACATATTTATATGTTTGTCAAGAAGGAACATACAAATTCACGTCCAGGCATCCCAAGGATACTGCCATGACGTGGCTGGGCGAAGAACACACCAAGAAGCCGACGGTTGAAAATGCCGACATAGGGCAGTTCGATGGCGTGAGTAGCTTGAATGAGGACATGACGGTGGAGAGAGCCCTCTTGGCAGGAACCATTTACCCTATCACTACGCTATGGGGTAATAATGGAGTTGACGGGTTCGTTGAGCTGGGTATTGAGGGCCCTGATGGTGACATGGTGAATGGCTCTGAAGGGTCCGGTGCATATTTCGTGACAAGAACGTGTGGCAGTAACTCGGAAGGGGAATTGAAAGTGTGAAGAGATAGAAGAAGTACCAATGAATTTTGCTAACCAGAGTCCTTGATGATAATATGAAGCGGGCATATCGACTATTAAATCAACATTTCGTAAATAAAACCCAAATATCATTATCGTTCTATTCATACTATCCTCTCTATTCCAGTCTCGGCAATGTCCATGTACACTAAACAGCTTTGTATCTGTCTGCTGCCTGTTGCCCATACAGTTACTCATGGTGATCAGAATACATCTTTGCTTGCTGCACTGTTCTTGTTCCTGCCTGAAACTTCGCCACGCAGCCTGTAACCTGTTTATTATCTTGTGGCCAGAAGCCCTGTCACAAAGTCTACCTGGTTTAAGCAAAGTAGCTATTCCAAAGCACACCTTCCAGGTCTTCTAACTGTTCTTGGGTAAAGTACTGTTACAGGGTCAGTCAGTCATCTCCCTTCGATTCAAGTCTACGCACATGGTCATCAAAAACTAACCTTTTGATCAACACTCCAGCTGTCCTGTCGTGTCTTTTTGAACTCGCTCAGAATACCCTTTGTGGCCTTTCCAACCACACCGGCATCTCCAGCCGCTTTGCGCGCCAAAGTTGCCAGCACCTCTGGCATCCATTCAGGAGGCGGTGTTGCATATGGGAAAGCCTCAATAAGCGCACCAAGGCCTAAGACGGCTGCATGTCTTCGATTGATCTGTCTGTGAACATCCACAGGTGTATCAGTGCCTGCCAGATTAGGTTTCCTCTTGGGCATAGGATTCTGCTGCAGCTCCTGTTTGAAACGCTGCTGGAGCCGTGCAATCATCGGATCTCGTATATGCCGCGGCGAGCAGCGGATCATGCCAGCCAAGGTTGTAGATGCAGTCGACCGCACCTCCAGCTGTGCATCACTTAACATGTCAGACACGGCGTTGAAAAGTGCATCTCGCTGAGGTGCCGCTGTGAGAAAAATGCGTCGGAAGTAAACCACCTGCATGTTGACGAGGGCTCGGAGTCGCTGGTGCCAGCTAGATGCAGTCCTGCCAATCTTAATCAGGCCATTGATGAACTCAGCATCCTCGCCTTCTCTAAAGGGTATATTCGGCAGGTGTCTGTAAACATGGTAGGCCATTTTCATGAGCTCGGGATCCTCCTTGACATCCATCATATGTAGCAATTGCTCCATGAATGGGGCAGAAAAGAAAGGAACTAGCAGGGTACACTCATTCGATGATAGTGTGGAGTCAAGCCAGGTGAGAACAGTCTTGGAACCCGCCGTGTATGAAGACTGCGTCTGTTGGCCAGGCTGCCTTTCGTGTCTCCACGTCTCTAGGCGTTCAAAGACTTGTTTGATGATCGTCTTCAGCTCCTCAGAAGGTTGGTAAGGTCGGATGCCAATCGAAGACTCCTCTTTGTTTGCCTCAATGAGTTTGGTCACACTTTGGAACGACTCATGATAACGTGTTCTGACAATGACACAAAGCACTTTGCCAATAGCCTCGCGCACTGCCTTATAAGGGTGGTCAATGTGAGCGAGGAAGTCATCCAGAATCGGCTGCTCTTGGCGGAAATGCCAGCCGCCGTCTGCGAGAACAAACTCCAGTAACTGGACTTTGGCGGACTCCTTGAATGCTGCGTTGGAGGATATATCAAGTCGGAAAGACCGCAAACCGTCGATGACTTCACGAGATCGACGTGGGTCTCTCGAGTCCAGAATGAGATGGATGCAAGGCAGCCAGTATTGAAGGTTCTCCGGCGTAAGTCCGTCATTTATCGTCTTGAGCAGCATGGGCGCTGCAAAGTTCCAAACCTTGTTGCGCATATCAAGAGGATCATCGCTCGAGCCTGCAAGCAACGCGCCAAGAATTTCGGCCGTTGCTCTATGCTGATGCTTGTCGCTACCATCGCCATAAACAGCCTCAGTCAGTTCCTTGATATCATCCAACGTAGCCACAGTACTTCCGTAGTATGTGAGGTCGAACACATGCATCAGCAAGTACACATTAGTCATTCTGAATCTATCATGTGCTGTATCCCGTGGTTCTTGTTTCAAATAGTCGAAGCATTGAGACATCCATTCCCTTGTTATAATGCTGCCAATTTGTCGACGAACTTTTGTCTCCAGTTCGTCATAAGCATTAAATGGCGCCGGACGAGCTTGGAACGCAGTGAACTTGCTTCCCCAGACGAGCCAACCAGGATGATCAGAGTCTACCATGTATTCCGCACCCTCGGGTTGCTTGAACGCCTCCAAGAATTTACTAGTAAATTCTGCATCTCCCTTCTCAACGGATACTTCGATCCGGTTCCTATCACCTATCTCTCTTTCCATCAGATAGTTCGTGTAGTCATGGCCGTACATTGCTCGCATATCAATGGCGCTGAGTAGGGAAGAAAACGCGTTAAGATAATAACCCCTCAGGCCAGGATGAGGATCGTTCGTGCCTTTGGCCACCAGTTCAACAAACTCGGGGGGAGCAAGGCCGTCAAATCGAAGGCACAAGTTCAGGGCGAAAATAGCACACCTTGTGGCAATCTTCCAATGCGCTCCCTTTGCTATACTGGTGAGTTGGATGCCAAGAGTGGCCTTAGATGCTTCGATCTTCTTTCTCCGCTCCAAGATTACTTCATGCCGGGCATCAATAGCGTCAGTGGCATCCTCACATGGTCGGATAGTGCTCACAGCCGCGTCATCAACGAGAATCAGTCGCTCACTAGCCTTACCAAACTCAATAAGCGAGTACAAGGTGGCGGTCCCCAGATGTTGGATGGATGGCTTGTCGATGCCTGCGGTCTCAATGTAAAGGCTTATAGCATCAGGAGCAAATCGCCAATCCCGGATAATTGTCCTCACCAACGAAGTGAAGAACAAAGTAAACATGGCGCCCTTGATTCGATCGTGGTCATTTGCCGCAATACCCTTCCGCAACCCATCGATAAGTATCGGTATAACAAGCGGTTTGCCGCCAATAATAACCTTGAGTGAGGAATCTTGGGCTGCCTGAGCAGCTCTTCTCACATCCGCATACAACGAAACGCATGACTTCGCCAAGTCTAGCAGCATCCGCTTGTCCAGCTCGCCTTTATGTCGAGCCGATGCGTTGTGCTTCATTCGTAGCAACTGATATGCCTCCGCTCTCTTGATCAACAGGGGGCGCGGGTACACCTTCCGAAGCCCTTTGATCTTAAATGCTGCAATATCTGCTTTGTACAGGCGGAGATGTCGTTCCAGTGGGTGAGCGGATCGCTCAATGCCAACATCTGTTATCCAAGTACGGTAGGCATTACACAATACCATGGAGCAATTGACATCATCTTCCTGATTTTCAGTGAGAAACGAATGCGCTTTGGTAAGGAGATGGCCAAGCCGGTCCCGTAGGTCATGAATGCGAGCGTACACAGGGTCATCTGGCTTGAAGAAATACCCTGACCGGTACTTGAACTGCGGCCGTAGTTCCTCGTCCTCGGCATCTTCCTCAAGGCTGTCGTCATCATCGCCCATCTCAGCGTCGCCATCATGGGCATTAGTGGCATCATTGCCATTCTCACCGGAAGCTCGCTTGGGGTCGAACATGGTAGACATGCCCGAAACCACTAGCCTTATTTGTTGCATCAATCTCGAAACCTCATCGGACCATTCTTTGTTCTTTCCCGTTCTGCTCACAGGTGGATTGTCACTGATGAGAAGTTCCAGCTGCTCGGCTGCTGATTGTGTTTGCGAAGCAAAAAGTTCAACTGCAAAGTCAACCTCCGGTGGGGATGGTTGGTGCCATCGGATGGTAAGGTCAGCCGGCGCAGTTGTCTTGCCCCAATCGTCAACGTCGAGACCGCGCTTGATAACATCCGGCTCGTAGAGACTATGGTCAATGGGGTACGTGTTTGTCAAGTTAAGCAGGAGGTGGTGGACGTAGTTGGAAACCAGGATCGTTGGCAGACCGCGGCACTTCTGTTGCATGTAGACTGCGATGCTAAGCAACTCGTCCTTGTATATTACAACTTCACTTCCAACGTGTACGACAGTCATGGCAAGCATGCTAATATGCCAAACCAAGGCTCGATCACGCGGAAGATATTCGGTACCCGTCGTACGATCCGACGCCGCATTGTTGTAGTCGATTTCGTTCCGAATATTGACAACAAACATGGGCACGAAGACTTTGAGCGTTTTCTTTGGGTTGACCTTACACAATGCGTTCAGGATCCAGGCCATAGCGTCGCGGGCCTGGTGAACCACGTGGCTAGAAACAAATGTGGCAATCTTTTCAAGGGTCATGTCGAACAATTCCGGGGAAAGGGAAGCAAACAGTGGCGACAAAGCCGCCGGTAATGCATTGACAACACTGTCTTCTGGTGTTCCCCCTCGAACTTGATTGGCATCGGGGAGATTTTCCAGCAGAGTGAAAATCTTGCCCAGCAGGGTCAAAACAAATTCTCCGAACCCAGCTGTCGATGATCGCAAGATGTTTGCCTCATCTTCGTCAGTAAGCTCATTCTTGTAATCAATCTGCACGTTCTGGCCATCCCGTTCCATTCGGTCCATTTCCGCCTGCACCCACTGCATTGCCAAGGTGGTATCATGAATATGGCCGCCCTCTTTTGTTAATGGTGTAAAAGGTATGCTGTATGCTACACTCTGGATAAAGTTTAGAGTATACTGAGTCTTATTGAGATCATTGGCATCGATTCCCGGCAAACATAATGCGAGCAATGCAGTTATGTGACAACGGTATCCCTTTAGTTTGGACATGACGTTTGCAATCATTTGCAGACTGTTTAGACTCGAAGTTGTTCTGTGGACTTCCACCAAACCTTGGAGACTTGGATAGAAACGCTGCAATGCACCAGGAAGTACCAGGTCAGGCTCCAGATAGGCCAGTCCCTGCAGAGCGTTGTAATAGCAATTCGATACGCGATGGCTCTTGGAAAATAACCCCATAAATGTGACCTCTTTCAGCGAAACAACAAATCTCTTCTTCAGTGCTGGGCTTATCCTTCGCTCGTCAGGCATGTCCAGCTCTGTGCTTTGCTCGCGATTCCATCTCGAAACAAAAGCATCGGTGAGATACAATGTTAGTTGACCGAGCATGTTGGTCCAATGTCCCTGGTTAGAAGGATGGAAAAAGGTATCAATTGATTGCATCAATCCTTCCAAACTTGCCATCATGGAGTCTTCCTGGTCCATGCAACTCGGCGAGAGCGAGCTCACGATAAGCCGAGCCATCATGTAGGAAACAGGGTGCTTCTTTGAATCCTTTTCCAGGTACAGCCCCGCACCAGACAAGTAGTCAAGGGCGGTATAGGGCGAGTTGGCTTGTCCAACAGGGATTTGTGTTAAGCGTAAGACGGTGGTGAAGATGAGATCTGACTGGGCCCTTGTAAAGATGCCGTGTGCGCTGTATGGTATGTGGCTACAGTTGAGATGGTCGCGTGCAAGACGAGAGAGTAGGTCAATAAAACAAATATCAACAACTTTCGATCTGTTCATGAGAGACCAGACGTGGAAAATGGTCGGGAGGAACTCCTGTGGTTGAGCCGCACTATCATTCTCTGGAGCCGGGTGGCTGGGGAGAAAGGAGTTGATAAGCCCCATGACAATGAATGCATTTGGCATATCGTTGATGCTAAAAAATGGTAAAAACTCCTGGAGCATCGCCGGTCGATCTCTCGGGTCGAAGTAGGTATGAACGTGGTTGCAGAGTTTCAACATCTGCTTAGGAGGTCGTCTCCGCGCGGTCTGGAGGGAAGGGCCTTCAGAAGGTAGCACGATACCTTTCACTTCGTGCCATAGCGGTCGCCAATCGAACGTTAAGTCCTCACTAGGTTTAAGATAGTGATTCTTTCTGTTACAGCACACGAAGATTCTCAGTTAGCGTCTCGTACGTCACCAAAAGCTAGGAGAAAGCGAAGCCACGGGTTACTCGAGGCGGCTCCCACTGAAAGTAATAGGCCATACCTGGTCAATGTCAAGACCATTCGCAGGAAGCGATCGGATGTGTTCGTGTCCAGACCGGGCGTCAGCACCAGCGAATAATACAGCTTGGCAAGCTTAGCACGAAGCTCCCTCGTCATCTCAAACTTGAGCGTCAGCCATGCTTGTAGCTCTCGAGTCCAATGCAAAGCACCAGGTGAGAAGTCCTCTGCCTTTATAGCGATGTAGAGCTGTTTCAGAATGCCTTGCAGGGCAGCATCGCGTTCTTGCTCCTCCTCGACCTCGAAGGGTAGCTGTTGGAAGTAGGCAAACGTTCGCGGTCGATAACGCTTCTTGTCGTCCTCGTCCGATTTGGGGTAGGGAATCCCAGGTGAGGTGGCTCGAGAGATTGGCTCGTACGCGTGGAAGCCCGTGAGCAAATGCGAGGCTAGCGATGGAGCCAAAGCTGCCAGCGAGCCCTCGTGGTGCAGCCCGATATTCTCGTCCATAGTCTGTCGCGGCGGCGTCGCGCAAGCGGAAGCCAAACCCCGAAGGGGGAATAGGAGCAGTAAGGCAAGGGCAATGAATGGTATAGATAGTCTCCTGACGACGATAAGCCCGTCTAAATATTGCTGCAGAGTCAAGAAAAAATAATGATTTGAAAGGGGCGGCCGAGATGGATCATAAAACGTATGCTCCTCGCCGTGCAGCACCCAAGACGGCGAAGATGCAATGGAGCGAACGGGCAATGGGTTAAGCTCAGCGATCAGGCTTCGACGATTACGGTATCAAGGTGCCCAGGCTGCCCAGGCTGCGTGAGTGCGTAAGTACTACTGATGCATTGTGCCACCAAGGTATCCAATAAAGCGCAGGGGGGCAAGATGCTCCAGCTCTAGCTCGAGGAAGGTTCTGGATGGGGCAGCGATTAAACCGGCAGTGCGGGAGAAACTTGCGTCGGGCTCTGAGTGGACAAGCAGGCTGGTGCCGTACGCGCACTAATCCACTCGGTGAGTAGGTTGGTAGGTTCTTAACTAACGGAGTGCGGAATACGGAGTAGTTACGGAGGAGCAGTTCAGTTAGCTTGGACCAATCACCTAGGTTGCCAAACCCCAGCCGGATGGAACCCAGTTGCCAGTCAGCCGCCACGCCAGTAAGCTCCTCCCTACGGAGTACCGAGTACCGAGTACGGAGTAGTCGAAACAGCAAAGAGAGGTCACCGGGGCGTGCGGGGATCAGAATCCGCTCAGTGGTTCTCATCACAAAACAATGTATTCTGTTATCGCCAACAGCCAAGATTCATCGATATGACTATATCAATTGGCGGGGGACTCATTTGGCTCATATTGCCGACCATCCTTGACCAGTATGTTGATTGCTGGCTTCATTCTCTCCTCTCAACCACGTCCACTCACTCCCCCCTCCCCCTCTTCCCCTTCAACGTGATACCTCGCACAAAGGTCGAATGAATGAGCAATCAAGCCATAGACTACATACAGGTAATGCGGGCTAACGCAATCCGTACATTATTTTGTACGACTTTCGGATGACGATGAACCTTCCAAGTCTGTTGGCCACATTCCGTCACCATCCGAGGATCCGATTTTGTCTTGCTGTTTCCATATGATAGTTTACCATACCATTGTCTGGCGGCAAATGTAAGGTGATTGCGTGTTGACTTAGATAACTAGAAGCTTGCTTATTCACAGCATCAAGGCATCATAGGTGATGAATATCGAATGCCCCAGCTCAATCCTACGTCTGCTCAAGGTGCGTCGGAGTGAGGCGTTCAGGACGATGTGGACGATGTGGGTCGGTCAGAGAAATCCCGCCGTCCCTCATGCAGCAAACCAACTTGCCAACCAACACAATGACACTCGTGCTATAAGTACTCTGCTAATGCAGCCTGGGGACCAATTGCGTGAGGGCACTTCGGTGTGCCTCAACAACGAATGCCCGCACCTGTCCTAGGAAACAAACAGCAGCCAAAACGCATGTCGTTACTGATGACCGCAGTGGGACACATTACTACACACAACACGCAACGAATGAAACGGAGACTTTGTTCAACCATGTTAATGGGGGATGATGTGGTATTGTCACTAGCAAGACAAACATTTTGACAGAACATTCTTCACGCGCGCGGAGTATGCAATGCGGATTTTTCTATGTGCATTCTGAGAACTCCATCTCCACAATTGTATGCAGCGCAACGAATTAACACCGTGATTTAGTACTCCGTAGACAGCTTCTAACTTTCGTAGTGTTTAGGACACCGAAATTCATACAGGCATGCAATACGTGTATCTCAACGTGGCGTGGGTAAATCTATATGGGGGAGTTCGATTATGTAAATTTTACAGAGTATCGTGGCTGGGTATTGTTGCTTTATCCGGTGATAAATGCATGTACATGTAGCCTTGCTATAATTCATGATTCCTTCTAGTCCAGAATAGTGCCAAATAACACCACTTTCTTTATTGAGATGACTCTTTCCTTCTGTGGAATAACCGATGTGTCCAGTGTCGCATTCTACCCAGGCAGCTCGGTCTTTCCAGTTCCCCAATATCCAATTTTTCTTGCTGGTAGACGGACAATGGTACTTCCTGGCTATGGACAGTTGCCAAGCCTTCGATGCGGTCACTCCTGCGCTTCATGAAAGCTCTTCCGGTCGACAAAGCCCTTTCAGGAATTCCTGGCTGATGTTGGCGTTTCGAAGACAATGGCACTTGCATGCTGTCTGGTGCATGTGGACGGTTCAGTGGGCTTGCTGCACGAGAGTCGTCTCCATCATAGGAAGGGAAAGTTTGCCTCCTGATCGTGCAACCAATATTGCCACTCGCGGACCGACAATGAGACGGGATGGCCTTAGCAAACTTGGGGTTAGACGAAGCCGGCCATCCTTGCTGATGTAGCCGGATCCAGCTTGCAGTGGCAATCATCAAGGCTTTCTGTTCGGGTAACACTTCCAGCGTCCGTCTCGGTTCAGAATTAAACCCCGCAGGAGATGTGTTTGGGTGTGCGCTTGTCTCCGGTCCAAAAGGACGGGATGGCGGGAAGCGGCCGCTGGATGTCGACAATGTCGTATAGTTGTCGTACACCTCCAGAGCCTCCGCTGTTAACGAACCCATGATAGGGTGCCTCCGTGACGAGGGATCAATAGTGCTGAATGTCCACCTGGAGTCTTGCGACTGATCTTGTATACTGGATCTTGTCGAAGCCGATGGCTCAAATGACGCAAAGCTATTGCGAGAAGCGATGTTTGACCTTCGTACCCATCTGGCAGTGATTCTCTCGCCGGTCTCGTTTGTCTGAGTGAATTCATAAGAACCGTTCGCCATTGGTGAAGCGCGCCACGACAAGCCATCTTCAAGAACAATCTCTGCATTATTTTCGCAACCTTTCGGTAGTGCGCTGATAACAGCCCAGATTTCTTTCTCGTGGCGGCTCCCACGGTCATCATCGGGACTTGGCAATGGCATTTTCACTGAGGTCAGGCCGTAGTCGTCGCTCCGAACGAGTAAGACGTCATTTTGGCTCAGTTCAGCATTGGCATGAAATATACGAGGAAACCGTTTTGCTAGCTTCGGAATGATAAGAGTCCCCGCGACAAGGTGAGACGGGATCAAATCAAAAGCTGGAATTGCCCGTCTATCACCTATCTCTTGGAACTGCAACAGTAATCGTGGTCGAATTTGAACCAAGTGTCTTTGTTTGGTTCGAAGCTGTGGTGCTGGCTGAGCTAAAGCGTACCGGGTGGACTTTCGTGGCATCCGTCTGTGCTTCTTACGCCGCGCCGGGGTGTCCGTTGTTCCATCAGTAAGTTCCGAGCCGGCAATGGACTCTTCATCCTCACTAGCAGATGGTGTATAAACATGTTCCATCCCAGGCTCCCGAAATCGAACAGCGAGATCTTTCCTCGTGAGGCTGCTCGAGGCGGTACGGTGGCGAGTGGCCAAAACTGGACGGTGGTACGTGTCGTCACTAGATGCTCGTCGACTGCTAGCTAGGTCGCGGTAAGGGGATGTGACAAAGTAATCGATATCACTTGTATCAGAAGGGGTGGCCAGAGGGCGGAGAGCCGTCTGCAAGAGGCTTCCTCTTTTGGCAGGTTGAAAGGGTGAAGAGGGTGGCTTTTTGGATGAATACTCGTGACCGTGTAAACTGGCTCCAGCATGAAGGAACATAATGCCAGGTTGATTGCTGTTCTACCTTCTCATAGGTATCTAAGAATCGCTGCCTCATCAAAGGTTCAGGCCTTCGTCGCTGTTGCAGGGGATCGTCGTCAGCAGTCGGGAGATAAGGTAAATGCAGTCGCGAGGGGGGTTCCGCAGTTCCAGGTATTCTGAAATAGTTGTTGAAAGGTACCACATTCGGGCAGCCAAATATTTGAGCGGATGTTCGGAGTAGTCGAAAGGAGAAGGCCCAACCCTCAGCTGGTTTCGTGGTAAAACGGCGGAGAGGTGTGATAGATACGAAGGCTGCCTCTAGACCTGACAAAGGGTGCCAGCCACAATATCTCTTGGAGCTGAAAGAGCCTTTGTACTCCGTATTCGGTTGGAAATTATATCAACAAACGCCTGGTGCCGCAGCGGAAAGCAAAATGCAAAAGCAATCAGGACTCACGTCGCCAATATTACGATCCGGATGGGGAAAATGAAAGAAGGGGATGTGGAAGGATAAAAAGGAGTGATAGGTGATGACGGCGCAGATCAGATGCAAGCTAGTAAGGGTAATCTAAGATCGGGCTGGCTGGCTTAACAAGCAGCAAGGGAGCCATACACACGTGCAGACAATACTCCGTATAGCACACGTACATAGAAGTGACAGCTCCCTTTTACCATAGCGGGACAAGAGGAAGAGCAAGCTCTGGATGATATCTGTGCCAAGACGGCCGCCTTTTGAGAATAAATTGAAATTCCCGCTTAGTACGCCTGTGGTCCGTCGCTGGGCATCGGGTCAAAGCGGACAGCACCCTAACTACAGAGTAGATGGGGTGTGATGCTGACTAGGGCCCCGACGATTTCTGGAGCTGCCCCTCTTCCCGAACTTGCCGGCGCACGCGACAGGAGCGATGGTCTTGAGGATGCACACGATAATAGTGGCGGCGGATTTTAAGGCACGCGGACAGCGGGCTGCAGTTTTTGTCGCCGGCCCAGGCAATATTGATGCTGGTTGTGAGTTGAGGGCTGGGCAAACAAATCCGAGCGCCAGCAATCCCAACAGTTCAAACGGCTCGTATGATTCTCTCAATGTTGGACTCGTTTGAAGAATGGCTCGTAGATATTCAGCCAGTCAGCCTACTAGTAAGCGAGAGGACAGTCGACCCTTCTTCCCGCTATTGCGGAGACAGAATGGCAGGAACAATTGCAGGGAAGTCGGAGAGGTATGGCGGGACGGCCTGTAAGAAGTCACCGGTCTTTGTCTAGCGACTTCAGCAATCTGGGGGTCATGCAATCAGGGTTTGCTAGTACTCCGTACGCCGTGCGGACTAGTGGGGCCCATGAATGCACGCCAGCCAGAGAAGCCAAGCCCTTTCAAGCCCCCTTTGTTTCCGCCACAACGAAAGTCCGCCCCCTGCCTGTCCACTTCCGGGACTGCCGTGGCGATCCATTCTCTGAGACAACCTTAATGATGCACTCCATTCTCAGGAGAACTTGGAAGATTTACGCGTTCCTCTCTCGCCGCACAGTTACTAAAGTTGTTGTTCATGTTATTGATTAGACGCGTTCAACGCAGAGTGAACTTGGAAGATGATATGATGAGTGCTCCAACGGTACTGCTCAGACGGGGCACGCTTGGTTAAAGCGATTCCTTCGCGCGTCCTCGTACTCCTTCGCACAGCCAGTAGGCTCAAAGAGTAGGCTCAAGTAGTAGGCAGTACGGGGGCTTATGGGGAGCACAATTCCACTCTCAGCTCTGTAGGTTTCTAATCTCCAGAAAGACTATTACTGATCCATCAGTCCAACATAAGCGCCACGCCCATTTTCAGACTTCGCACTCGGTGTCTTGAGAATACCCGACCCTCGGCGGCTTGAATTATGTTTAGTACTACGTAGATATCGAGGCAATGTCACTCAAAAATCTTACTGGAGCATACGGAGTAGTCTATCACTAGATAATTCTCCAGCGGCGTCGGCAGCATACCGGAGGTATAGCATGCGGCGCTTCTCAGCCAGACTATATGCTGTCCTACAATAATTCTCGCTACTGCATACAGCCCGGTATTATGTCCCCAGTATCTAGTGAGATTTTGTGCGTTCCTCGAATAGAAGTATCACTTGGTTGGAAGTTATTGCTGTTATGTTTTGTGGCATGCTGAGTGGTACCCACGTTTATTTTTCCGCTGGTCAAGCAATGACGTCTGCAGCATTTCAACCTCGGAGTCGCGACATTCCCCGACGCTGGAAAACATTGGTGATCTACTAGATGTCAACAATACACTGCATGCCTTTTTTTCATTGCCGATACGCTAGAAACACCCACGGGAACACCAATAACCCTAATGATTAGGTTCAGCCTTAAAGCCGCTGAGTCATGATTTCAGTCTCGCATCCGGAGCTGCTTGGAGAAAATGCCTCCTGCGTCGAAGGTTGTCGGAGTCGGGAAATTTGCAAATACCGACGTGGATCACCGACGATCGCTCCTTGCAGTCTCTTGTCAACGCCAAGGCCACGCATGAGTAAGTGGTTGTTGCTACGGAATCAGTCGTGGTTGTCTATTGGCGACAGGAATTTTTTTTTTTTTAAACTCTTTTTTATTTTTTAAAACAAGAAATTACAATGGCTTCCGAGGTTAGACCAAGTTTATGGCAAGGGTTTTGGAGATGGCAAGTTTTGCGCCGGTATGCTCCCTTGCGCGTTGCACCGAAAAAATTCCCGGAGCGTCGGTCGTATGCTAAACCTGTTAACTTTGTGCACTACATTTATCTCATGGCTATGTGTTCGAGCTATTCGTTGACTTCGTAGAATTGGAAATGTGTCCATTGTTGTGGGCTCATGTAAAATTGGCAATCTACGGCAGTGCGGATAGCTCAATAGGCATTTCACCAATATGCCGTAGTCATTAACTATTTTCGACCGAGAGAGCATTCAGCATGTTCTTGGAGCATCATTCTGCAGCCTGGACTCTGCTCACTGCCGGATTCACACCGCGCGACACGACGCTAGTCTATTACGCAGCAAGTCGTATAGTTAGTTGGTCAATGCTTTTCAGCAGGATACAGTCGGCACGTATCTTACGGAATTGCACCTTGATGAATCCATAGATGACGACGGCGCAAGAAAATGAAATAAAGTCTTAATCCAGAATAGCCCGGGCAGAGTCACTAGCATACTCACGTGTCTCGTTGTTCAAGTACAAAGCAAAACATCTAAACAGTCATTCACATGATACCGGTCCGCTGAGTAATCTTGGTTTCGAATGTCATTCGCCAGACAGCGATCATATATTACACAAGTTCAATAGATATGCAAGATGCTGCGCGTAGTTCTATATAAGTGGAAATAGCATCTCAATTTATGCCCTCCACACCAACTAAACAAGCTCAATAGTTATAACCCGGGAGTAACTACTCCGTATTCGGTCGTGAATCTGGTAGATGCCAGGCCCACATTACACCACGGTTCGGTTCGTGAGCTCCACTCTCGTGCAGCTCCGACCTGAACCTCAACCGAAACTTCAATCTAGCTCCAGCTCCAGCGTCAACCCGCTCAAAGTCCGTCAACAATTCAAGTCGCGCTGTCCGGCCCTCCTAACCGAACTTCCAGCTCGACATCAACCATAGACTGCCAGCCATGCCGATATGTCCCGCCGGCTAACAACAACCCTCGGCACCACTCCGTCGCCATCACGATGCACCGGCTACCATTTATCCCGGCGAGGAACTCACGACACCGAGCCGCCGCACTCTCTCTATACCGGGCGCTTCTGCGCTCAGCGGACAAGATAGGCTTCCCAGAAGAACTGCGGTCGCTGTACCCAAGGAGCTCAATCAGGCATACTATTAAGAGGCGGTTTATGAACAATCGTCCGTATACGAGCCTTAGATTGGTGTACGCTTCCATGGCGGCGGGCTACAAGGTACTTACTAATTGTCATACCGATTGGTCTCTTTTTGTTTCCTCTGAGGAGAAGCAGCATCATCTCACACCTCTACATTGCCCGGCTGACCCATCAAACAGTTTCTGTCTATGTTCGTCAAAGCACAAAGTCCAGCATCTCCCGAATATTCCCAACTCATTGCCCATCTTCGCCCTCGCCTCTCCTGTCCCTCCATACGAGTTAAATCACCTCCTCGAACAACGCCTATCACCCAAAAGCCTTTTCTTGTAAACATCTCCAAGGATGATACACCACAATACGCCCCAACTTACAATCTCACCTCTAAAACCCGCACGCCCCGTCTCTGCGCCACCGCCGATGGTCAACCCTTCATTCGCCTGAAAAAGCCTCAGCCCGTAGCATTATCTAAAATGATCGGTAGAAAGGGCCGCCTTTTCCAGAAAAAGATAATGAAAGTAGTGGAAGTAGATGAGGAGTTGGCGACGGCCGCTGCTCTGGAAGATCAGTGGGACGATCTCATAGCCGCACAGATGAGGAGAGAAGGTATTTCAACTAAAGAGAATGATGCCATTGCCAGGGAAAGACCATCCCCAAACTCGTTTAGTTGGAGTGTTCAGTTAACAAGACTCTGGTGGGAGTGGCAGATCGAGAGGTCCTGGCAAGATTGGGTGGCCAGGGGTGAGGCATTGAATCGCTTCGTTGGGG
The DNA here is from genome assembly GCA_032433595.1 of Conoideocrella luteorostrata. Classification (NCBI taxonomy): domain Eukaryota; kingdom Fungi; phylum Ascomycota; class Sordariomycetes; order Hypocreales; family Clavicipitaceae; genus Conoideocrella; species Conoideocrella luteorostrata. The sequence goes on from JASWJB010000396.1 coordinate 16,320, forward strand.
AGCGGAAAGGTCTTGATAAGGAAGCTCGAACTGGGCTAGCAACATCACCTGGTGGGGGCTCTACAAACAGTAAGCGGCCACTTTGGAACCATTCTGAGCCGCCGAATGTTGGTGTTCATCCCACTGCTCCGTTTCCCCTGTTGGCAGCCATTAAGGCACAGATAGGCAATAGTCAAGCTCCGTCTGGAAAAGTAATTGATCCCTTTTTAGAGGTAAGATGGAATGCGTTAGTGGAGGCCGAGAAGGGGAGGTTATTGAGATGGATTGCAAGAAATGCGGCAAATTTTAATGGGAGCAGCTGATCCAAAGTCAGCGCCTGTGTATTATTGTACAAAAACTCACGCTGGTTTTTGGCGTTCGGGGCACAAATTAGCATGGGACCTTTAAATAAAAGGAGCATGTGTCGATAGACAGCTTGAATTCTTTTTCCTCGGCAACAAATACATGCGAACGCTCTTTTCAACTCTGGCCGGCCCGCTATGCAAACTATTTCATATATGAACATCAAAATGCAAAATATCAATCATCATGAGTATGTATCATGGCCGCAACCCCCCCTCCCCTCCTCCCCCCGCTGACGAGTACTTCTCTTGGTGTCGTAATCCTCCTCTTTCCAACTATCCTCCTGCACGGAGTTGCCGATTTCAATGTCAACGTTTGTTATTCTTCAGACCTTGTCTCCTCTTGTCTTGCTTAGCAACATCCGCCCAGCTCTTCATCGGCTGCAACGATGGTGGAACAGGTCGCGCTGTTGCACCCGTATCCCCTCCATCAGTGAGGACCTCTGATTTCAGCGTACGAGGGGAGGACAAGGCTGATGGAGATATGGACAGCATGGGGCTGTCTGGCGTAGATGGCCTTTCCCCAGCATCCACTGAAGCTAATGACGGGCGCTCTGTTGGTGAGAGAGGCCTGTCATGGACGTGGCCCCATGACGGTTTCGCTGCTCCATCTTTCGTTGTGGATGTATGCCGTGGTATTACGGGACTCTCGGGAACGGGCGGAGTGGCCACACTCTCCAGGCTATGTCTCGAGAATACAGACGATGCCATACTGCTGTCTGTCATGCTCTGGTCGCGATTTAAGATAGGTGTGTTGCTCCGGCTGGGTGTCACAGGTAGGGGGAGTTTGGAGCCACTTCCTCGAGATCGGAGAGCATAGCCTGATAGGTTGACGCCTCCGCCGATGCTGGGGGAACGCTGTCCTGATGAGGCTGATGACTGTTTTGCGGCTGATGACTGTGTCACTGCGGGACTGCTTTGGAGGGTGCGCATGTTGCCAGTGGGACGCTCTGGGACTTTTGCAACATTGGAGTAAGAGCGATGGTGTGTCTGTTGCTGTTGCTGTTGTGAAGACTTTGAAGATGCATTTAAATTGGTTGTATTCCCGGTGCTCGTAGCTCTAGGTGGCGTCGACTTTCGCTTCGTGATTAACCCAAGCCCAACGCCGCAAGGCGTTGAGGGCACTGCAGGAGAGGCAGCGTGTCTCCTCCCACCAGAAAGAACAGGTCGTGGGACCTCGTGGCTATGTGAGCCACGGGAACTCCGTGAGCTCCTCCGCCTGTCTGAATTCTCCATCTCCAGCCGCTGGCATCTCTCCTCGGCATTTTTAAGCAGAGTTTGAAGCCTTGATATGTCCTGCTCATGCTTTTGTCGCTGCTTCTCCAGTCTAATTTCATATGTTTTGTCCATGCCTTCCAGCTCCATTATTCTCTTCCGTTGAACTTCGTTCTCCTTTTGAAGAGCAATGAGGCCAGCGAATTTCCTGTCCCACTTATCCTCGACCCAGGATATGGGTCTCCTGCAGCAGTCAGCATGGTAGATTTGGTTGATGCCCCCGAGCATGGAAAGCTTTTCATCGATCTTGGCGGCGGTTAACCTGTGTCTGGGGTTCGTTGCGACCATGCGAGAAATGAGATGGGTGAGTGGTCGGGGTCGCACGGTTTCCTGGCCATCGTAGGTGAACATAAAGGGCGGCCGAACCAAGGCGTGGGCGGTCAGCCTATCCAGGTGCACCTTGACTTTGTCCTCTCGGACTTGGAGCTGTTTCTCCCGTGATGACCTTGCCGGGTAGCTTAAAGCCTCGTCAAAGTCGGCCAGCCTTACGTCATACAGTACCGTTGCAATATTGAGGTAGACCAAGCCAAGCGAGTACATATCAGATAATTGCATGCTGGAGCCATGGTCTCCGTACAGTTCTGGGGCTCGCCACCGTTCTGTCCCTGGTAAGCCATCCGTAGTGGTTTGTTCCTGACCACTGACGTCTCTAGAGATTCCAAAATCAGCCAAGTAGACCCGGTCCGGGCGCAGAAGGATGTTGGAAGGCTTGATATCCAGATGTCGAACATTGTTTGCGTGACAATGAGCCATAGCTCGAGCTACACAGCCAATTATAGTTCGCAGAAAGTCAAAGGGGCATCTTTCGGATATGGCCCCTAAGGATTGATCCTTGGCAATAGGGTCGATCGCGCTCAGGTCCCGTAGGTCCAGTGCCGTTAGCCGCTCGACGATATCCTCGCGGTCTCCTTCATCCAGTCGCAAGCACTCGAGATCTTCCAGTAGCCTGCTCAGATTACAGACTGCAGCCGGCCATATCAAAAGACACAGCTCACCTGATTTCGGGGCATAAGTCGCAACCAGCTTGACAATGTGACGATGGTCCAGCTTATTCATGGTCAATCCTTCTTGGCGCAGGTCCTCAATGGAAAATCCTCGACGTCTCGGGATGCGCTTTCTGGCTAGACAAACTGACCCATGCATGACCTTGTCGACTTTTCCAAAGGCGCCTTGGTCGAGATCGTGAAGTTTCACAAGTCTGTTGTCGAACTTTTTGGCTTCGGGACCGTCGAAGAGAGGCTTGTTTCTGAGTTGCGCAAGGCGTTCTTGGTCAGTTCAGATTCAACCAATTCCCGCTCCAGAGAGTATGTTGAGGTCCATGGCAGAACACAGCTACTTTTACAGGTCACACTCACATGCCAGGCCATTGAGCATCGCCATCCCAGGCAGCAATAGCTGCGCGGTCTTGCAATTCTAGTTGTGCTTCCCATTCCCGCGCATCGCCAAACTGATGTTGGCCATGACTTCTGTGGCCAACCGTCGTCCAGCCATGGTCGCGATCGCCCATACTTCTTTGCCCGGCACTACCAATGCACAATTCCAGCCGGTCAAGTCGCGTCCGGTGGTTGACAGTAGTTGCGGGGGGCTATTGTCCTGACGGAAGGCTGTCTGTGGAGAGAGGAACATATTCGCCTTGCGGTGGTGGCGGAGGTGGACACTCCAAAAAAAGAGGAGCGCCAAGGCTGACTCCCACAGTTTCGAACGCTGGGGGTGTTCATGCCGTCGATATCCACGTGGTAGGTACACTGAGCTACCCTGGAGAATCGTTCGCTGACAATTTGTCCTAGTCGTGTTAGTGTACGGAGTAATTCCGTAGTAGCTATGTTGCTGGGGAGGACAAAGTGCGACACTGCCATATCAAAAGCTGCGAATGCAGCTTGAAGTTGAGAATGCAAAAACTGATCTTAATGCAGTTGGCCAAAAAAAAACCAAAAAAAAAAAACCATCCAATACTACCGTCGACGAGCAAAGGCACATTGCAGCGCCCCGAGGAATTGGTCGAGGCAGGCGGGTAACAGTCCGTCCACAGCCGATTGGTTAAAGTAGTCTAGCCTAAGGAGCAAGTAATTACTAGTAGTATTGCACTCCTTACTCCGTACTCCGGACTATGGAGTAGCCACGGAGTACTCAGCTCAGTTAGTCCCAAATACGGTATATATTGCAACGCTACGCACCCTCGGCAGTCGGTACTCCGCGAGAAATGATTTGGAATTGAGTTAACGGCCAATACCAAGAGCGATGCGTCCGACCCCGCCAAGATCGAAGCCGATTGCAGGGCCGGCCAAGATCGCGCGCATATGGGTTGGCACTCTACACTCCTTTCGGTTGTGATGAAGTCTAGGCCCCACTAATTACCGACCGAACTCCCGCAAACACTCTGTGGGGATGCAGAACATGACCTTGAATCTCGGGTTAGCACCAATGGTATTGCAGCTTTGAAGCGACAAAGGCCTGGTCCCTTAAACATGTCTTACCCGAAGAAACGCGGTAGTCGCCGTATCAGTATCTTGGTGCGCGAAGATTGCGGTAAAATGCACATAATGTGCCTGAGCGAGTCGAGAGGCTGACTGTGGCGGAAGGCTAAGCACAGCTGCGGGACAAGGAGATGTAGTATCCGACAAGGTGAACATCAGCCCGCAATCTCATGATACGGCTCTCAGATCCTTAGAGCCAGCCCTAGTGCCTCGCACCTGTTTGGAGCGTGGAGTAGTTGCATAACTATTTGCATTGTACTATGGTGACTGTGATGACGGTTGTATTGTTGTGACGGGATGTGAGTCGAGCATTCAGGCACCAAGTATTGTGCTATAGTATGTACGCACGTAGTGCTTTACTATAGTAGTTGTACATTATTACAACGGGGAAGTCGTAAACTGTATTGTATCCGGCTGGACTACCCCGTAAATATGGGGCCGGTAAGAAAGGTGCTGGAATGAGTTCTATCCACTCAACCACGCAACTTGTGCTCTCGTGCTCCGTACGGAGTTCATACAATAAGATTAACAACAGGGGACCGGCGGAAGGCGGGAGATATAATCGACAGCTCAGAGATGCTAGTCAATTGGGGACTGAAGTCCAAACCTGAGTATGACGCATACGCCAACTACGCCTCTTTTGGACAAGTTGCGAAGGCTTGCGCACAGCTGCTTTCATGCACGCACAAGCAATTGAATGCACGGCGGCTGGCCAACTGGTGTGCAGGCACGGGCTTGCTTTTTTGACAAGACATAATCTGCAGCTAGCAACATAACGACCCATGCATTGACTCGATTGAGCGATGGTGGCGGCAGAGCGAGACAGGGTGGCTTGCACGCCGTTGGGACTTCGAGACATCATCTTGACCACCTCATTGAACGGCTGTCATTGACTCACGTGAATCATATGCTCATGGCTTGATCGATTCAGGTTTGGTCAGGGACAGCCGCCAAGAACCTTAAGCACTCCGGTCTGTAGGTACAGCACACAGCCTGACATGTCGAGACGCACCAACTCAAGCACTGCGGGGCCCATGGTGGGTAATTCCGCAAGTTGCATGCCTCTGGCGGCGGGCACCTTCCCTGCGCTCTGTGCCCGGCACCAAGGTACTTGGGTACTCACGAGCTAAACGCCGAAGACCTGCTTCGTCATCTCCGAAAGCAACCTCATATTATTTACACCGTACTCCCGTCGTACTAGCATGGTGTACTCATTGTGCGTATTGCAGGCGACGCTATGCGTCTGCCTTCCCCGCAACGGCAAACGCCAGGAATTTTGGTCGGCCAAATGGCGCTCTCTACGCTATTGTCATCTCATGGCCTGGATCTTTCTAGCATAAGGCGACTAGTTACGTGGCACTATTCTGATCGAAGTCTCAAGAGGGTTGGTGATGTTGGCTGTGGCGGCTGAATGCGCACTAACGGCGGACAGTTCATGACATAGGCTCAAGATTGAATAGAGAGCGCAATAGAACCAGCAGAGACCCCCCTGTCCTTGCCGCCAAGTTCCCTGTGCCACACGGCCACGACAATGAGCGGCAAGTAACGAGAATGCGGTGTCATGCCTCGTCGATCGCCTTTGACAAAGCCTGGTGTAATGATCGCGGGCTGCCAGGTCGGACAAGTCCAGAACCAGGGAACCCCAGGGAACCACGGGACCCTGCAAAATACGACGTTTATCAAAGTCTCGCTGTTGGGTTATCGGCCAACAATTCTGTTGCTGCTGACTCTGGCTCAGGTGCCGACAATTGTCGTTCGTTCGAAGGCAAGAACGAGGAGTCTAACGAAAAGCTTATGGCCGTCGACTCCGGCACGGACCCACCGGGCGACTCGTTCTGGTCCATACGAACAACTACTAGTACAGCACAGAATCTGTCAGTGGACGGGAAATTCCTTCGGACTCTCGCCGCCAGCAAATTCGAGATACCTTGGCAAACGCCTCCATGGCTGGCGTAGTGGTGGCTTGAGGTGGGGTGGTTAATTATCACTCCCCCAATGGCCATCATGGTGGCCCGTCTCGCGGAGGATTAGCGTGCTTGCGTGCCTTCGGCAGGACTAGACGAGGATGTCTGGGACCCCCCGGTTCGACCAATTGCCCAGTGCACCAGCTTGTCGGGACGTCTAGTTATCCATCCTTCCTTCTAGTGAATTGCTGTATGAGCCTTATCCCGTCTCATTCTTTAATGCCCTTCCTCGCTCTTTTGGCTTGCTCAATGTTAACAGAGTCCTCTCTGGCTTCAAACTATCGCATGCCTTTCTTTCTCTCTCACTCTACCACATCTCGACCGCTACCGCTCTCCTTGACATCGTCATACCTGAACATCGACTGTTGATTTGACTTTCATTGCTGGCCATTCAGAGCTTACTTACTTAACCAGGGAGTTTGCGCTTCACCAGTTTGTCCGCCAGCACGGAAAAGTCCCACCCGGTCACTCCAAGCAAAGCTTTTACTTGCTCGGACGTCTCCACCACGTGCGCTCATAGCCAACACTGCTAACCCGGTGCACTCGGTTTCGTTTCTCAATCATATTGGTTCAGTTTCTTCACTTCTCGCTGGGCCGGGCTGGGCCGGGCTGGCCCAAGTTTGGCTCATACACTGATCCAGCTTGTGTACTCGATACTACTAGTGGTACTCCGTACAAATAGCCCTGTTGGCAATCCTTACAATCCCTGGTAAGGAGTACGCGGCAAGGGCGTTTGTTGTATATCTCTAACAAGCCGCCCACCAAGCTAGTACGTTACTGGCATATGCGCGACCCGTCAACATAACGCAACCTGGAATTTATAACATCTGATCTCATCTCACTGTCACCATTCGCGGCTGCAGCCGGGAACTCATATACATATGGCTACCGCTTCCATGGGAATTCCGTACACGTTGCCGTTTGATCATTGTTCGCCAGACAGCAGCGGATACTACCAAGGGGACGTGAGTTGCCAAGGTATAGTGCGTAGTCCTCGTGACCGGCAATATACCAGCTCCAGCACTGTACCCTCCGTCAACATTTCACCAATGGAGACCACTAGAGAATACGTGGCCAAGCCTGATTCTGATGCGCTTCCAACCGGCAAACGAGCAAGAAGCTCAGACGAAGAGGATGTCAAGCCGGAAAGCGCGTCATTCGCTGATGATGATCGGGGTAAGAAGAGGTCCCGAGGCAGGCCAAGGCTAGATACAAAAGACGAAACTGCCGCTGATGTAAGTCTGGCCCTTGAAAGAATATACTGTCATATCGCACCTTGAATTAGCTGTAAGAGGTCTTCTAACGGTCTTTTATAGCGTCGTCGGACACAAATCCGGCTTGCTCAGCGAGCATATCGCCACCGCAAGGATACAGCCATCACCAGTTTAGAGAAGCGCGTCAAGGAACTGGAAAAGGCTAACGAGGACGTAAGCAAGGAGTTCCATGACTTCTACGGAATTCTCCTGTCGGAGCGCCTCATTGTCTCTTCACACCACGCCGCCCCACGCCTATCGTCTATGGCTAGTAATATCATAAATGTGGTTGACAAGGCTCGAGCTGCCAACAGCAGTGAGGTCAGCGGCTCTGATGACGACGAAGAGCGGCCAGCTTCTGGTTCTGGGAATCGGTACTCGCTCACCGCGTCCACAGCCGCGCCGTTTCAACAATCTTCATCCGTGCCCTCAAATGTTCACAACGAATCCAGCCTGGCGGAATCACAGCAATCCAGTGCGCTTGCGACATATACTAGTGCCGTCACAACTGCGACCGGTGCTACTACGGTCTCGGCTCCTGCGTCTGCTGCAGGGCCACTAATCCATGTGCCTCCGTCACTCAACTACGAAGTAGTCACGGCAGCGACACCACAGAATGCCAGCTTCCCTTTCTACTCATCGATGGAACGGACTGCTGCGGACAACTTTGAGGGAAGCCTCGCCCCTGGACCTTCACCATATGGGACAATATCTGTACCCATATCGTACGCTGCAAACGAGCTTACGTTTGGTCGCCGTCTACAGCGTCAATCAATAGAGAGTGCTCTGCGGCTCATCCTGATGCTGCATCCACCACCGGAGAGATTTGCAGCAGTTTTTGGGTTCTGTCTGCTCTTCGAAACGAGAGATGACATCATCAAACGTTTGCAAATTGCTCTGAGCCGCTCACCGTTCGAGGATCTTAGCAACTGGAGACATCCCTTCACGAATCTTGGCGGAGCTGGCACATTTTTTGAAAGTCAGGCGGCAGTTGGCACCCCGAACAACATATATGGAAACATGCCTGTTGGCAATCAGGGGACGCAGTCTTATGGTAAACCCCAACAAATGACGGGCATGTCAATGGGTCCATGGGGGGCAGAGGTTCAGGCAACTCGGGACCAGCGAATTGACTACGGATCCGACCAACGGATGCAAATGATGCTAGCTGGATTTGAAGGCGACTTTTTCGACCCCGACGAGGTGGAAACATATTTACGGCAGATCGGGATCTTCATCCCGCCTCGATCTGACTTTGCTGAAGCTGAGATCGACATAAATGACCTTAGTCAACAGTCAATTTCCCCAAAAACGGGCAGCTCGTTTTCGATAGCTCAACAGGCAGGCTTCGAAAATGGCGATTCTGGATACGGTGGCAGCGCTCAGAGTACTATATGGACAACGAATAGCAGCAGTTCAACGGCTGGAGCGGTGGACCCGTTGTGCCCCCCAAGCAACCAGAGCTTGGCACAGCCTCAAGTAATGATGGCTGGGGGATCCTGCATGGGAGTGGCGACGCCGGGGGATTTTGAGAGTGGTACGGTGACGTATATGATGCCGCCAGGAGGGAACCGAATGTGGATGCAGCCGACGAATTGGCCACCCCCCAAGACCAAGATAACCCTGAATGTGACCGTGCTGATCAAAGGTATGATGAGTTACCATAGTACTTGGCCCGCCCAGGGTCAATTTTAAATCGGGCATAATGCTAATAATCACAGAATTATCAAACAGCTCAGTCTGCTTGGGACGCACTCCTGGCGTTCGGAGGAAGGACATCGGGGCGGCTATCCGTGTTGCTGCTGGTCTGCCCCCAAGTCCTTACTAAAATGGTGAGATATACGGCAATATTCGACAAACTACCAAGGAAAAAGCAATGTTTTACCCGAAAATGAGCTCGAGGCCGAAACGGTGTGAGCCATTTACAGTATAGACACGCGACAGGAATACGTTTGCATCCACACACCGATTTTGTACCTAGTGGTTTTCTGGTTCTGCGGAGCAGTGGACGTTTCATTTTCCCACACCACATCTTTGGAGAGCATACCTGAGAAGCGCAAGGCGACGGTGTTGCGACGGATTTCCGTTATTTGCTCATGTTTACTGGAGTTGGGGCATCATTACAGACCCATTGCGAGGGTCCATGATAGAGATGATTGAATGCAAGTACAAGGGGATTGGAGGAAATGGAAATATACCCAGCATACTATGTACCTTTTCGTAGTATGAGCTATGCGGCCATTGGGCTGAATGAACACGCGGTGGTGCCGCGACGCAGGAAAGGTTATCTGCTACTAGCTTGTGTAAAACACCACGCACAATAACTACTCCGTTCAATGCAATTCAACGCAGCGTTAACCGTGTGGAGCCTTGGCCCGGCACTCGGACTACATACGGAGCAGATGACAGGCACATGGAATATGGTGATCCAAGAGTGGGCCGCTGCGACAACATGTCGCAACGGTGACGACGAAATGCAGCATTTCATCCTGTCAATCAATGCATGCCCGCATGCGGGTCATCCATGTCATCCATGAATCTGGGCTAAACAGTTTCGGGCGCCCCGGCAAAGCGGCGACACGATGCAGCCACAAGTGATTTACACCCGTTTCCACTTGCAAGGTTATTAATGGGCACTTTGCACACGGAGTACTCCGTGGTTACACAGCATATGTTTATGTGCTGGGAGAGTCGACGACCACATTGTTGTATTGTATTGTATTGTATTGCATCGTATTGTATTGCATCGTATCGCATCGTATTGTATTTTACGGCTGCTGCGGCGCTCAAGACCAGAACCAGAGTCAGAAATGGAATCCAGGCCCGCCCTTCATCCTCATCCCATTTTAAGTTTCCAGCCTCGTTTCCACCGCCGGTGAAACGCACGGCTCGTCATCCCCACTGCCCACCGTCCAGCCAAGTACGCGAGAGGAACTATGCCTACATCGCAAGCCCGTGCTCATCGTGCTTTTCGGGCTGAAGAGTTCAAGCTTGCCGGCCCTTTTGGTGGGTGAGGCAGCTGGCCTGAAGACACGGAACGCACTGAACTGGCCCGAAATAGCTGCGAGGTGTAGAAACTCGCCTTCTCTCCCCGGCTGAACCGACTACTGGGTCTGGGCCGCCCTCCGTTTTTGTAACGCGTGGGCCCAACGGCGCGAGCTGGTGTTTTGACATGTGTGCTTAAAGTGGCCTCGTCGAATAGCGCCTTTGCGAGCATGGGATGAAGATCCTGGTGTCAATGCGTGGGTTCTTCGTTCGGTTGGAAGGTTCTGCTATGTTTCTCTGAGCGCAGCCCATTTGAGATCTTGGCTGGACTATGAGCTGGCCCCCCCCCCCCCCGGGGGGGGGGGAACGTAGAGTTCTTCATGCTTTGTTTAAAGTCTTGGTGTTCCCAGGATTTTGTTTTTGCTGGCGTTTGCATCTTCTTGCTCCTCCCAGAACACTAGTGCTCCGTCCTTTTCCCATTTCCCTTTCCCTTTCCGATTCCCTTTTTTATTTACTTAGCTTTATTTACTGATTCACCGGGCTGTCTATCCTAGCCGGACTGAATTCAGTATAAATTGCTTGCCGGATAACATGGTGGGTGAGGCTTGAGGCTCTGGAGTAAGAATCGGCATGTGGTGGTTTGGAACTCGGCCTTCTTCACCTTGGAAAGCTGCTGTTCCTTGCGGTATCATGGCAAGATGCGCGCCGACGTAATGGTATACTTTGCGGCTGCCGCTAAGGCGGTAGAACTCACAGTAACGCTTGCTTCGTCGGTTGAGCTGCATATTGAATTCGCTACTACGCCGATGGCCGCGGCCGGGATCCATGTCGCTGGTGGTGCCTTATCAAGTACCACCGAGGACGTGCAGCTTTTTGCGCGCCCAACAGACGCGCCCAAGCAAATCATAAACTCAGATTCGTCGTCGCTGGACCGCTCAAATCCGTATTTGACTTCATCAAATTCAAGCTGTGCATCTATGACATGCCCGGCTGCTGCCTCCACGTCCGCTCGTAACATATCGATACAGCCTCCTCCTCCTCCTCCTACTACTACTATTACTACTAGCATTTCCGCTCAGAGCTCACCAACAAAGAGTTCATCGACAACAGCTCCAGCTACCACCTCCTCTACCTCCTCTGCCAGCAGGACATCAACACAGCCCACGGCCGACTTCCTCTCAGTTATCATCGTCCATCCCGGTTCGAAACCCTCCTCCTCAGGATCGATACCATCCTCCTCGGGATCGATACCACCCTCTTCAGGATCGATACCACCCTCTTCAGGATCGATACCACCCTCTTCAGGATCGATTCCACCCTCTTCAGGAGCAACTGCCACGCAAACAAAAGCCACCATAGAGAACGACTCTACTGCCGAAAACGCAAATGGTCCAGGCAGTTCCCACTCTAGCGCCTTTATCGGCGTAGGCATATCGGCGGGATTGGCAGCTGTGACTCTCCTGTCCGTATTGATATACTTCCTCTCTCGCAGACGGCAAAACTTGAAGAAGCGCAAGGACGACAAAAACCTCGCGAAGAGCCTCCAAAAGCCGCTCCCGCCAGACGCTCGCTTCCCACCGCCTCAAGCGTTCAGACCGAATTTCGAGGCACCCGTGGCGCGGGACAGCTACGCCACCTATCGCACCCATGCTTCGGAAATGTCTCAAATTTCCCAAAGGGAATTCTTGATAGCGAACCCCGAGATGAGGGGTCACTGGCATCCACTACCGCCACGGAGTCCGTACCGCATGTCGGGAAGAAATCGCTACGCGCCTGAGGGTTTTGTCACGGGCGGGATTGGGACGGCCGCCATGTCCTCGACCCAAGAAGTTTCGGGTGACCAAGCGGAGATAATGTCGCCGAGGGCGGCCCATTTTGCGGAGGCAACTTATGACTATGCGTTAGAGAGTCCTGTGATACCTAGAAGCTACTCGTCTTTGTCGATTAGGTCGTCTTATTATGATGAATACTGGTGATGAAGGACTTTGAATGTCAAGCATGGCTTTTCGAGGGGTGCGTTTTGATCATGGTATTTTGGATGGGTCTTCTTCTGTTATTGGACAAGCTCATGTTTGTTGCGTGGCTTGGCACACCATGTATATATATCTTGGCGGGTGGTGAACGCACGTTCAGAGCACAAAAGCACACTTACGACTTGGATCACAGTGCTGAAACGTCTATACTTTTGAGTTGAATTGAGTATAATAGAATGTAATGAAAGAAATCTATAAGCCATCGGTGCAAATTCTCTGTAACATCTACTGAGGATGGTACGCTGGGCACCAAGTGGAAACTCGTCTGGCATAGGAGCAATGGTCGTCTGCTACCAAGGTGATGCTTAACAATTCTCAACATCGCCATATACGGTGACATGTTTCCTATGTAGTATTTCGGCCGGGCAGAGATGCGCCGAGCGATCTACATGCTTACTGGTGTTGTCTTGGGCCCGTCGTGAACCCACTTAACTTGAATGCTGATTTGGCCATACAAAAGTTGTTTTGTGGAAGGATCATCTAGATATTGGCGAGATAGGGTACTACGCGAGATAAGAGCTCGAATCCCATATCATGAGAGTAGCATCGCCACTACAATGTAGGACCGAATAAAGACTGGCTCAGCTCATCTTTCTTCATCCGTGCAAGTCGCTCTGCATTGCCCTTACTTACAACCAACGCAGTCGCTGGCTTAACGTGATCTTGCTGTAGCGCATCCGGCAAGACATTGATTGTCGTTGCCCAGATGCGGTGCGATACGATGTCAAAATTGATGACGAATAGTCAATTAGTTGCAGAGTCGGCCAACTAACTAACTAAACTAGTTCCAAACTTGGCAGGTCACAGATCTGGCAACAAAATCTCCGCATCGGAAATCCGTCGGAGGCTGGGATCCACTCTCGACGTCCTTCTCGACATCCTCTCGACTTGTTCTTACTTGTTCCTTTTCGCGAAACCTATCATTATTTGTTTCTTCGACATTTCAAGTCGTGATATAAGTTTAAGGACTGCAATTTGCCTGGCTTTTTTTTGTTACTTTTTTTTGCTTCGGATTTGTTCAACTTCCCGCAGGTCTCTGCGGCTTTGCCAACACACCACCTCAGATATCATCATTATCATGGAGTACAAGACCGATGTGGCGACCGAATCGCCCAAGATTCGGCCACGCATTGTCATCCACGGCGGCGCAGGCAATATCAAGCGCGAAAATTATACTCCGGAAAAATATCAGGCTTATCGATCTGCGTTACTGACCATTGTTAGTGTCCCGTTCTCAGTTCTTTGCGCCCGTCACTTTCACCCTACTCACTGCGGCTTTACAGGTTAACAAGGCAAATGAATACATGAACACTTCCTTATCTGAGAAATCCGCGCAGCAATACTGCACGGAGTTGAAGGGCTCTAAAACCCCATCAGCTCTGGACGTTGCCACATACGCGGTCACCCTCCTCGAGGATAACCCGCTCTTTAACAGTGCCTACGGCGCCGTCTTCACCCGTGACGGCACCAACGAGCTAGAAGCTTCCGTAATGGTCTCGCGGGGTCACAAAAAACGAGCTGTGGGAGTTATGGGAATACGGCATGTGCGCAACCCAATTCTTCTGGCTAAGAAAGTCCTCGAACATGGAGAGCAGGATCTTGATCCGAAGAGCCACCTCTCGTCCACTGCTCGCCACGATGGTGATTTGGACATACCTTCTGCGCAAGGTCACTCGCAGATTTGCGGCCGAGCAGCGGAGCAACTCGCGAGGAGGTACGGCTTGGACATGGTTGAGCCAGAGTATTACTTCACGCAGCAGCGATGGGATGAGCATGTTCGTACTTTGGAACGGGAAAAACAGGATCTGGGCCTGGGAACTTGGGATGCGGAAGAGTATCTGCCGCAGGGTACCGTTGGAGCTGTGGCTTTGGATGAAGATGGGGTCATTTGCGTGGCGACTAGCACGGGTGGCATGACGAACAAGTTGACTGGGCGGATTGGGGATACGCCTTGCGTTGGGGCCGGATTCTGGGCCGAGGAGTGGGCTGAAAAGAAGGACATGACCGGTGTTTCGGCGTGGGAGAAGATCACTCAAGCTGTCCAAGGCTCCAGTGCTGGAATATCATTTGCTGGACCTCTGAAGGGCCTCTTGGCAGACTGTCTACCTACGCCATTCACATATGCTCCTCTCAATGTCGATGTCGATGCCGGCTCGTCCAACACCGTCATCACTCGATCAATGGGCGTTTCTGGCACAGGAAACGGCGACTCTTTCTTGCGCACCAACGCCGTCCGTACCGTTGCCGCCATGGCCCGCTGGAAACCTGAATCCACGGCCAAAGCGTTGACACATGTTGTTGGCCCGAACGGCGAGCTGCAGCGGAGCGCAGGAGAAAGGTGGGGGCGTACGGGCGAGGGCGAGGGAGGAATGATTGGTATTCAGAGCGTCGTGGAGAGAGATGCCAAGACTGGGAGAGTGCTCAAGTTGCGGTCTGAGGTGCTGATGGACTATAATAGCGGCGGCATGCATCGAGCCTGGGTGGATGATGATGGCAAGGCGAGGATGAGTATCTGGAATAATGGAGGTGAGGACTATAACTATTCATAAGCGGAAAAAGGAAATAAATAGTTTAAAACCCAGATATTATAAGTTGAACTTTTTTTTAAAAGTATAATATAATTAGTATTTAATTTTTTTTTTCTATATTAAGATGAGCTTATTAGAGATAAAGAGAAAAAAAAAAAAAACTTCGTCACTGTGCACGGTTATGACAAAGGCTGTCAGTTGAACTTACGTCTCGAGCCCTTGTTTGCGAGCATTTGGTCACAGGAAGAGTCGTTCATAGTAGTCTACAACTGCCGCAACATCGAATCGGACTGCCCGATATCGGAAAGCCAGCTGCATAACTGGAATACGCGGCTTTCGTCAAGCTGCGACAACAGCCTCAACGCCAATCTCGGTGAGTACGACACACGCCCTGTTTGCGTCGGCCTCAACGGATCTCAGCCAAATATCACCACTCCGACTCCGACTCCGACTCAGTCAAGCTCAATTTCAACCACGAGCGAGACACGCATGGTACCGACCTAAACTGGTATTGTGCACGATTGCCAGCAGTTTGGTACTGTACAATCTGGTGATTCTTGCACGAGCATTCAAGACAAGCACAAGCTGTCGTTTTCTCAGTTCTACGCCTGGAACCCAAGTAGTATGCGATTCCATTCCTTCTGATCTTGTTCAGTGCAACATGTGCAAATATTTGTGACGTATCACCTGTGTTTGGTCGGGAGTAATGGCGAAAACCTTTAGCTTGGTTACTCCTCCTGCGTTAAGGGCCCTGCTCCGACGACGACTTCAGTGAAACCTTCTCCTCCGCAATATGGACTGACACTCAACTGCAACAGGGTACCGCAAGGCCACTAGCGATGACAGTTGTGCGCATATTGTGAGTCCGATACAAAATGAAAGTTGAACAGCTTTATAAATGGAATCTAGCAATTGGGTCCAATTGTGAGAGTTTGTGGGTGGGTTATGCTTTGTGCGTTAGTATTTCAGCGTGAGGATCAGGGGAGTTTGGTAGCTCAGAGTATGGTTCAAAGTCATATGATTGATATAGCTGTGGAATTTACATCCATGTTCATGTAACTCGTTGAATTCGCGTCATGCACACAGTATTAGCGACTATCGCAGTTTCAGAACCAAAAAGTTGCTCAGAAGGTTCCAGCCAATGTCTTGAAGAAGGACCTGAGAAGGGTCTTAAAAAATTGCTAGGTAGAATCTCGACGGCCATTTCCCCGTGCCTCTCAGTGATAAATGACTGCCTCTCAGTGATTTTGTGATTGGATATACTTCAATCCTTTCGAATTCCTCCACATGACTACTTGTGCTCATTTGCCTCATCTCCAAGTATTAAAGCACACCCGGCCAATTCTTAGTTCTCTCCCAGATCTAGTCCAGACGCAGTACTAGTTGTCGCTTCTCATTTTTTCGAAGCAGAGAACCTTCAGTTCAGCTGCGATCGATAGATTGGGACCAGCCCCTACGAACGCGCTCCCGCATGCCGTCTTCGACATTCCTGCAGACTCCTGCCTCTTCGTGGCGGCTAGACACAGCCGATATCATTGAGCACAACATGCACAGAGATGGCCATTGCCCATGGCGATCCGTTATATGCCGCGCCACTTACTCTGACAATAAGAAGTGGAGAAAATTCCTTACCGACCTTGAAGCTGAGACCCAGCAGTGCTTCGAGTTCTGTAATGGCTTGGATGTCTTGGAGAGCAAGGCGCGGACTATTATAGACGATAGAAGTCGTTTTGATAGCGCTGATACACATGCTGTACGGCAACGCTTTCAGCAATGGACTTCTGACCATTTTCCGGCGGAGCAGCGGCAGCTAGATTCTGAGTCTCACACTCGGCCTGTCCAGCCTGACCTTTCACCGCAATATGGATATGCTATCCAAATTGACGAAGAAGCTCTTGATTCCATCATCAATGAACCTTCAGAGTTGAAAGGGGCAGTGCCGCGTGAACAGAGGGGTTGGGTTAAATTGATTAATGTTCATTGGCGTACCGAAGAACACTAGTGGAGGACTTTCCGTCAATTGACGGCCTTACCTACGACGATGTTGGGCGGATGAGGCAGCCTTGGACAATGATCAACAGCGAGGTGTATCACCAGTGCGATGGACTCGACTTTTGGCTCATTAATCATCGTTGTCTACTGGAAATGCTTTATTATTGAAATGTCTGTTTCTCAATGGCCTGCACTGCGTTATTGAAGGCAGGCTGGATGCTCCTTCTATCCTACGGCCTAATATAGAAGAAATATATTACGGATGTTAAAGAGGAGCGCCCAAAGGCCAGAACTCGCCCCCATCATGGATTTGGGTCTATTCGCAGCAACTGAAAAGCTCTGAAATGAAATCGCGAATCGGTTTTCCTACTGACCA
This sequence comes from Conoideocrella luteorostrata, assembly GCA_032433595.1. NCBI lineage: Eukaryota > Fungi > Ascomycota > Sordariomycetes > Hypocreales > Clavicipitaceae > Conoideocrella > Conoideocrella luteorostrata. Next base: position 33,541 of record JASWJB010000396.1, read on the forward strand.
AAATGGCACGTGAGAAACACCAGTGTGAAATCTCACTCACTCGATTGGTAGCAAAAACTTCCTTTCCAAAGGTTGTGAGTAAAAATTTGTGCACTGATGCCGCGGAATTCGTAGGACTATTTGTTTATAGAAAATAGTCAAGTATGTAAGAGATCATTCTTAACTTTGCGTGTAGTCAGGTAAGGACGTATCACACACACACACACACACACACA
>JASWJB010000397.1:0-33691 GCA_032433595.1 Conoideocrella luteorostrata
ATATTGAATGCTTCCGGTCGTACGATTCTGTTGAATTTGAACGCTTCCGACGATGTTGAATAATTCCGGTCGCGTTGTGTGTTTTCGGTGATATTGAGTGCATCGTTGTGGAATGCTTCCTGTGACAAGTAAGGAGACAGGGCAAAGCGGAGCTGACAATTGACCTGATGAATAATCATGGTGTTTGCAGTTTATTACCGAAGGGAACAAAGACGTGGCGTGGTCATGATGCAGAAAGCACTATTGACCTAGTCCTCGTAACGTCAGAGCAGTCGAGAGAGATGACGGAGTGTGGCATATCTGACAGAACACGGCTCTAACCACTGAGTCATTCGCGCAGCGTTCAACATACCGACCCCCGAGAGACCAGCGGGTAACCGACTCTTGCTTAAGAACGCACCGTGGCTGCGGATACTGGTCAGGGTGAAGGACTGTCTACGACTATTGCCCTGCACTATAGATGTGCAGACACAGACAGACTAATTAATAAGGGTTGTGTCGGAGGCGACTTACCCAACACCGCAAGCCCCGCCGCCGCCGTACTCGAAGAAATGGTGGACAAAGGACTTAACATGCCTCCATCAGAGCTATAATGACGTCTGTAAAGAGCGTCTATTGCAGAGATTGAAAGCAAGAGGCATGCCCCATGAATTAGTCCGATGGGTCGGCACCTTATGCTCGGGCAGGTCAGCTAGCATCGTGGTCAATTGGCATACATCGGAAAGGAATGAACTTCCCCACGCGGCCCGCCGCAGGGTTCGCCACTATCTCCGGTATTTGTTCCTGTTCTTCAACGCAGACCTGGTTCAGAAAAAGACCAATGCGAACGGGGGCTCGATGGCCTTTGTGGACCACTACGCGGCATGGGTCACTGGGCCTACCGCAGAGGCTAATTGTGCCAGTCTCCAAGGACTCATCGATTGTGGCTCCTCTGTGGCTCCTCTGTGGCTCCTTGACTGTGGCTCTCTATTGCCATCCATCACCGCCCATTGGCGGCGACCATCCCACGCGCGATTCAATCCACGCGCCTACGCCCACCGACAGCCAGCCGGGGAAGTTAGTTTTACCATCTTCGGCAACATCAATAACCTCATCATCCAGACAACTATCCAGCCGCCCGCGACCGCCGTTACCCAAATGAGGAGATTCTCCTCCAAGTCAAGAGGTTTCTTGCGTTGACGGACGCGCATCGATCGAAGTGGATGAATGGCTTGGAATCCGACTGCAAGGCGCAATGCAGTAAACACCTACAATCAATCCTCGCGGACCGGCGGAGATTCGTGAAACCTGGGCGCTGACCCGGTGAAGATTCGTGACACCTTCGTCCGCCCTGCCATGCCGCAACACAGGTTTGGATATCTGAAGGCGTCCATGTATTATAAAAACATGGCTGGTCGTCGTGTTCTGCCGCTCTCCTGGAGCACTGCACTCTCAACCTGCACTGAACAAAATTTCTCAACCGCTGTCATTGAACAAAAACACCTGACTACGTCCACGGAAAGAAATTATCCAACTGCCAAGACACAACATGTCCGCCAGCAGTGTCTTGTCCACTGTTGCGAATTGCGGCTGTGCAGAATGGTGTGTGCAATTAAACACAAAGGGTTTTACAAACCCAGGACCACAGGCTAACAATCAGGTGGTACTGTAGCTGCGGCCGGCCAGATCGCGCGACAACCGAGGAAAGGACCAGGCTTTCCAACGAGCGAATCGATCTCTACACGTCGTCGGAAGAAGATCCGAAGGTTGCTGCTCTGCGGGCATCACAATCTGAAGAGACCAACACCACCACCCAGCCTGGCCCATCATCCCCCGACTCCGAATATTGATCGACTGACCCTTAGAGGCATTTGTTGCATGCACGTCTGAGAATACCTTGTGCGGAGGCTACGTTTTATCGCAGGGTGCGGATAAACACTTGTCTACAAAATTGCATGTCCCTGGTTCAACCAGCAAGACTGTCTTTTTCGGCTTCAACACTTGTCCGGCAGGATGCTGCCCTAGATAGCCGTCCAATAACATGTTGGGTTCATAATGTGTATCACGTGCCAAGTGCGGGTTAGTGAGGCAGTCGTTAATTGATGACGCATATGACGTTCAAATTGTGCATCCACGAAACCATTTCACAATGGAGAGCTACAGAGCTACAATAGAGAGCCACAGAGCCACACAATAGGCATTACTGTCCATTATTAACAAGGTACACACAACCAGGTTCAATGCGCGAAAAGGACACACCTACAAGGTGGCATGTTCAAGTAACCGTCTCTGCGTCCGCAAAACCCTCTTCCGGCTACGAGTTGTACAGAGGAATCATGTCAGAAGATGTGGGTGCGGGTGCATGATGTGCGTAGATGGCGTGCTTGCTCAATTAGCGCAACCGGGGATTCCATACATCAGGAGGGATAATCTTGCAGATGCCGTACTGTGAGGTGAGGCTGCCGGCGTAATCTTCTTCGCGTAATCTAGTGCATCTCGACGTTCGACAGAAGTGAGATCCAGCCATGGAACACAGTGAAATCTGCGATTTAGTAAGGGTGCATTGCAGCCTCGACCGAAGTGAGATCCACTTGCTGGTCGTGGTTGTGGGCCTGGAGACCCGGAGCTCCGGCCAATAAGAGAGCCTGGAGCTCCTTCCGAGTATGACGTATCAGTGACGCTCCCCACACCTTTGAGCATATTTGCACCTTTAGCTTCAACCAAGGGTCACACTTTAGACGTCCCGCCACATATTAAACGACAAATCATGCCGAAATACGTGCCTATTCTGCCTCATATTAATGACGCGGAGCCTAATTCCACGGAAACGTTGGGTCTTAAACGACGTCGTGTGGGAGTGGCTATAGCCTGTAACGCCTGCCGCCGCAGAAAGATTCGGGTATGCCACGGAAAGATTCGATGGTTTAACGCTAAGCTTATTGATTTGCAGTGCGATGGTCAACGTCCAACCTGCACGGCTTGCGAAGGTAAAACAGACGAATGCTCATATAGAGATGAGTCTGAGATGTCACAAGAATCTCAATCACTTGTGCTCGAAGTAATCCGAGTCTTAAATACTGTCCCTGCCGAAGAGATTATACAAAAGCTCCAAGCTCTTAAAAGAGAGATTGACGCATCAACAATTCTGTCCATACTGAGAGATCAGGATATTCTGAATTTAGACGCCGATTATTCCAACACAATTGCAACAATGAACGACGAGTTACAGTCACTGGAGTTAGGACCTCAAAACCCAAATGCTTATCCTACAGTGCCTACTTTAACTTCAGACACTCTACGGGGGGATGTATATCAGCAGCTTATCCAGCCAACAGCGCAAACTTCAAGTGTGGACAATTCGGCAGACACAACACAAAACAAGACGGGCCATACTACTCTGCCTCTTTGTGATAGTCGTCTGGCTAAATTGGAAATTAATCATTGGACAAATGTGCCAATAACCAACGAGGAAGCAGCTCGTGCTATCTCTTTTTACCTAGAAACAGATCATCCATTATTAGGGTTTTTCGATCCTACGTTGTTCATATCTGATCTTGTCATGATTAAGACAGATTACTGCTCTAAGCTTCTTATCAACGCTCTTCTGTATTGGGCGTGTGTGAGTTTAGCCCCTGCGTTTCGTTAGCTCTTTGAGAGACTAACAGGCTACAAGCAACTGAATAGCGCACGGAGCCTGGATTGTGCCACGCTTACCCTCCGATTTTGTGCTGAGGCAGAGTCACTCTGGGAGCATGAGCGCCATATCGACTGTATACTGAATTTGGTAGCCGTGCAGTTCCTCAGTATAGGCTATCTCGGCCAGGGTAGGGGTCACATTGTGTTGTCATATCTTAACGAGGCTTCTAGCATGGCTTTACGCATGGACCTGTTTGGCACCATCGAGAAGAATGCAGCAGACCGCATTGGTCGCATGTCAGTGGAAGCGAAGATGGCACATTCTTACGCCGCCTGGGGCACATTCAATTGGATTACGTATGTATACCCATGATAAAGATCTGCATTGATTGCATGCCAACCTAACTTATTGAATCCTTTATAGCCATATGTCTCTTTTTTACCGCCAGCCTGGGCTACGATGCCTAAAAGAACCGCCTCAAATTCCTATTCCTGGTAGGATTAAATTCGAAACCGGCCAGTCAGATTTACCATTAGGACCCAAGACAGAGTATATGGGAGGTGCATTCGATGAACTCTGCCAATTCTGGTCCATCCTGCATGAACTGGCTACATTGTACAAACAGAAAAGATCCCTCGCTTATGACCAGAGGGCCTTATGCTTTGCAGAATATAAATTCCGCGAACTTCTCGCATGGAGTAACCGCCTACCTTCAAGATTATCGCGAAACGACCAAAGTCCCCATTATGTTCAAATCTTACAGTAAGCCAATTGTCTCGCCTTATGTTAACCATGAATTTTAAACTATTAATTCAAAGGTCATTAATTATAAATTTAGTGTCTGGTTTCACGCAGCAATACTAGACTTGTTCAGGTTTTCAATGGCTGGTCCCATGAGGAACTACCATTTACGAACCTTTACTCAGCCCGAAATCTCCCCGGAGAGTGTCTGTATTGCATCAGCTCGTCAATTAAAGCACCTCATCATGAACTATAGGCTCCACTTTCCTTCTTCATCCTGCACAATTCTATGGCATTCAGCATTAACTTATCTCGCCAACACTATTTTACATTATCCTAAAGATGACACCTGGTTCTACTATTTCTTGCTCTGCATATATGGTTATGAGCGACTACGGCCATGTTGGCGTGTCTCGCAAGCTATTTCAACAGCGCTCTTGTCGATGGCATTGAGTCAAGGGGACATATCAAGCTCTATGGCGCGCCATGTGCTGAGTGACGTCGATAGTAATAAGAGAGTTGATAACGTCCCCGGAAACATAGATGCGCCATTTATGATCGACTTGGATCTGGCAATTACAGACCCAGACTCTGCTTCAGGGGATAGGGTGGCGGATGACTTTGATCAAAATGCTATGCTTCAAGAGTACACAAATGTGTTCGATAGCCAACTGGATAATTAATTTTTTTTTTGTTTATAGCTGTTCTAACGGCTGTGAGGTATGAATAAGGTATATCTGATACGATTTTGGATAGCATACACCTTTGAATGCTACTTCTGTTGGATTCGGTTGTTGGATTACACGTGTGTTTGAGTGAAAGTGTGGATACACGGGCTGTGAGAGAAAAGTTACGTGGCCTCTGGGCCTAGGGCAAGAACCTAAGACTAGGGCGTCTTAGTTGGTAGGGGTATCTATAGGTGGATTTGGACAGGGTCGTCAGACGAGGAATTCTTCCTTCATCATCACAGTAGCACAGCTCTTCCCATCAATGCAGATCAATTTGAACCTCTCTTATCAATTCCAACGTCTCCTATTAAATCCAACATCAATAAAAGGGGTCAAATTCATGTACATTGATGACAGTGCTGATGATGATCGATGCAGAATTCCTCTTCCGACAGACCCGTCAGGATGCTTTAATTTATACATCTTCCTGCCTATGAGACCTCCCAATTCCTATCGATTCCAGAGTCTTCCACCACTCTTTGCCACCGTAAGCCCTAGGGACAGCCAACGCGATGTCCGACAGCTTCAAACTTGGCATCACTATTATTACATTTGTATGATGAGCAATTATCCTGAGGTGCAAGCTGCAAGCCAACCGTCAAGAAAGCCTTTTAAAAAAGAGGGGTAAGCTGGCAATGAATCCAACCGAGGAATAATTGGACGCTGTTAGCAAATGACCAACAAGCGTCGCCAAAATATGTACCTTCGGAGCGTGACCCATCAATATGTCTAAGGCTAGATGTGACCTACTTTCAGTTGCTGTTGGAATCCCTCGTCAAGCGTACGGGCATAAATGCGGACAAGGTCGGGGCCACCTTAGCGCGCCTCTTTTATATGGCGCGCTCGGGGGCATTCCACTTCCTCTTCCTCTCTCTTAGATAGCTATGATCAAATATATTGAATTGTTTTGCTTCCGGTATCGATACAAATTGACACCCGAAGCTCTTGTGCTTCCCACAGTTGCCCTCAGCACTATTTGCAGTCCATCTTAGTAGACTGTGCGCCGGAAAGTTGTCTAAGTTGCGCCATAGTCATGCGCCGATGCTCCGCTTGGCATAGTCCCGGTTATATCGTGATCAAATCAGGGACTAGTCCTTCAGCTCAATTTCAGCTCGTCCATTATGGTAGGGACAGGCTTTTCGTGGTCGGCTTCCTAGCAATATCGGAATTTCCGAGGTTCTGCATTGAATTCGACGGGACCCCATGTAATTGCGTGAGACACGTCATGAGGCATGATCGCCTCACTGAGACCATGGAGAATATAAACCTCCCACCTGGAAAAATAAATGTAGCTTTAGAAAGCTGATATACATTGTCTAGTCTTGCCTACGATCATGCTTCCAGATATTAACGTAAAGACGCACAAGTCTACAAAAGAGGAGGTCTATTGTACGTTAAACTATTATCGCAAACACAATTTTCTTCGTTGCATCATATTTTGCTATTATAATCCGTGTTCTGGCTAACATTGCATTCTCTCAGAATTATTGATCTTATAGTTCCATGCCTTCCAGCGACAATACACCTCAAAGGGAATTTAAACTAACAACATACTTTAGCAAAAGTGAGCTTAGTTGATTCTGGTGGCTTGTTGCACTCTTATACGTACTGGAATAACTGGTAGGCAAGGGACTGCCATCTGAATATGGTCGCTGCCACTCAGAAATAAGCGTCTGGGCATAACGCTGTGCCTCCTTTGTGAGCCAGATATCAACCATGCTGTGACGACACTTGGCATGAGCGATCAGGCCATGCTTCAGATGCAACACTTCTGCTGAAAGACTCGAGTGCTCCGCTTGAAGCTTGTTATGCTTCTGCTTTAGATCCTCTATAGCTAACTCGAGATCGCTCGTCGATTGCTTCTTTTTTTTCCGGAAATTTGCTGATATTACACGACGACGCTCTAGCAAATCTTTGCACCCATTTATTCTCTCTTGAGAACACAGCTTTTTTTCAATGGTTTTTTCTTTTCGCTTGTTGTGTGATTTGACAACTGTAGGCCCGGAGCTGCATACCGCATTGCTTAATGGTGAATAGGAGTCGCTGCGCTGGGGTTGAGCGTTCAAATCTTGCTCGGATAACGACGAAGCCATCATTGGATTTTTCAGTTGGGCATCGTGGGTGTCCTGTATTGTGTTATGTGCGAGTGGGCATGGCTCTCCGTCCGTACCTGGAGAAGAAACACAATCTCGGGTCGATTCGGTGTTGTGTTCCGTGAAAAGAGATAGAGGTGTTGCTGCCTGTGCTGGAGTCTGGGGCATAAAAAATTCATCATTGTATGGGGCATTCAGCAAGGCCGAAATAGCGGAACCAAGCGACATGCAAGCATTGGATAGTAAATCGGTCCCCATGACCTCTCCAGGATTTGCGTCCAGAGCTGACATGGTGATTCTGTGACTAAGGAAAAAGTCTCTGGAGCCTAAAGACGCTGGAATATGGTTAGATACCGACCAGAAACGATCCAAAGTAGAAAAGCGCTGAAGATTGCGAGTGGGATGACTTACTGTGGCGGGATCCATGGGCTAAATGTAGGGCCAAATTAAAGATTTGCGAGAATCTTTTCGGCTGATGAGTTTGTTCGACCACTGATGCAAGAGCCTCTTAATGTCGCGAAGGTGTTTGACGGACCTGCGCGATAACGATGTACCTTTGAACCAACCATGAAATGCGCCGAAGACATAGGACACAGGTAGCAATGGAGGCTAAACTAAACTCCAGCATAAATGAGTTGGGATGAAGTTTAGTTATTTAGCATTGTGCTATTTGCATTCCCCGCCACACCCCGCGCAGGGTGGGGTGGACGTGAACTTACACTCCAGTGTCCACACCATAGAAAGGGATAGCGGTCCAGCCCGGATGGATGTTGATCGATCTGGAAACAATTTTTTATCGATTAAGACAGTCCTCGTGATCTGGGACGCACTCGTTAGATCATCTCAATAGCTTAAATAGTGCCACATGCTTTGCTTGCTAAATGCCAACTGCCAGTCGATAACAACAAATTAGTGGGGAAACAAAAAGATCGGTGGGTGGCACCCTATTAGACCTGTGGAATATTTACTGTAATTGCCCGATCTTCCAGTACATTTACCTGTTTTCAGGGAATGGCGGTTTGGACTACGGTAGTGTCTTCTGATGATGGATGGTGGCAGGGTTTAGAGGCTGCGGAAGGTGAGTCTCTCGGACATGCCTCCGAACAGCTAGTCCAATCAACAAAAGGTGTACACTTTAATGCTTGCTTAGAGGGCGGGACATTACGTACGATACAGCGCTGGCGATTGCATTGGAAGGGCAACACAACAGGTGTTGCGTTTTGTGATGATGAAGAGGGGGCGCCAGCTAGTTATGCAATGCTCTGTACATCGCTCTGCACCTGTAGGCCCGTTTATTGGCGGGTTAGACCTGGCGTTATCTTCGTTGCGTCCGGTGTGTGCTTGTCCGTATTTGTCGGATCTTGTCGCGGGACAGTTTTTTCAGGCTTAATGGGTTAGCGTCGTGCCACGGCAGTCCACATATTTATGAGTCAAGTACGGAGCCTAAAATCGAGAGCTAACCATTGGCTGAGCGTCTTGGGCGTTGGTCCAAGGTAGATAAGGTACGGCAGGTCAACCTGTGCTGTACGTCATGTTGTTCTGGGCAATATTTTGTGCTGGTATAAGAATATTGTTGAGATGGAGATATCTAGAGACTTGGGCTCCTTATGAACTACGACGCAATCTGTCTTGGACACGCTAGCTTTGTCGATCCGATGCGAGCACCGCTCGGTTGCATCATTGCCCCATGCAACCGGGTGACCGTGCTCGAAGCCGGGATGGTTTAAAGCACAAAGGCAATTCCGCCAAATTGCTCGTCGCACCTTCAACAACCTTGTCAATGGTATTGCCACTACGTTTTGCATTTGCGTTCGATAACTTGGGGTTCGGCCTTGTGCACCTCGGGCTCCTCCGGTGAGGTCGAGCGCACAGGCGGGCTGCAACCACCACGTGTCCTACCGCAGTTGAGTTTGTGGACTACGTCGTGAAGCACAGGGAGTCCTCGATCGGTCAAATGCAGCTCACCTAATTCCCAAGCCTGAGAGTTTCGCACTATTGTCGGATGTCGCGGTGGCTGTCCCTAGGGCTTACGGTGGCAAATAGTGGTGGAAGACACTGGAATCGAGAGGATTCGGGAAGCCTCACAGGCAGGAAGAAGAGGTATAAACTGAAGCATTCTGACGGGTCTGTCGAAGGAGGAATTGTGCATCTTTGATCTCCACCATCATCAATATACATGAATTTGATCCTTTCCTATTGTTTCCGACAACTATATTGTAAAGCTTTTGAGTCGTGTCAAGGAGTGTAAATTGTGTGTCTTTGAAAGAACCTTTGTATATCTAAAGCTTCCAGCACCGGAAAAAGTATTTCCACTGGATACACAGTGTATTGCGGCATAGCGAAAGCACGGGGAAGCTACACTAAAGACCACTACTGAGCAGAGCTATGCCTGTATGAGCCCAAGACGTGGCGTAAACCGACCCCTCGTTGCACCAGTAATGCGTATAATCTTCGTGCGCGCAATGCAAGTCGTTTTTTTGGCGGCATTGCGGTGCACAGGCATAACCAACGCACAGTGCTGGATCGTTCATTAGAATGAACGAATGCATGGGTCACAGCAACGACTACCGAAGACCGTAGTCTCTCAGGAAGGGATTTCTTCCCATTTTATGCAAGTTGCAGTTAGCCCGCAATCATCGCAATCTAATTTTTTGTGCTTGTGCTAACTAAGTGCCTGTCTGCCTAGGACACGGGACTGCGAACGGACGCCGGCTTTGCCACCTGCGGGAAGAGGGGGTGGTGGTTTGGGCTGCCATCCTGACCGGCCAGCTGTGGCGAATAACATCAGCCGGAGGGCCGTCCGTAGAAGTCTGACAGCTGATTGGCACGACTACTCACCCCACCTTGGCTGTAAAATGACCCACAGATGGAAAATCAGACGGCTCGCAACAGCTGATAATTTCTGAGCCGGGCAACCTGGCCATGAGAATAACTAAAAGATAGAGACTATACTCAGAGGCGGCATTATGCCATCATCAAAAGAGGGGTATGACACTAGCGTGGCGCTTTCCCTTACTGGTTTCCGAATATTGTCGGTCGCTCATCACAAATAATACCAACCGGAGGCATCTCCGCATAAGTTAGATAGCTAATTGGCATAAATCTGCACACCGTCTTGGTCATAAAAACAGTGGCAAACAGATATCAAAGGCCGGGATAAGCGGTCCGGTCAACGTGGCCTGAGTATCAATAGCTTGGGGAGCTATACAGGTACCTGGGAGCCGTGTGATTGAGAATTATTGATCGGCTGACGTTCATGGCACAGCAAAGGGGGGGGAATATTTATGACAGCTTGAGTTGCTCTAGTTTTCCTGAAAACACTGTTAGCTCCTGTGGTCTTTGCGCTTTGCCCCAAGAAGATGAATTACCAAGCGCGTTCTGCCATTTTGATGTGGTTGTCAACAGACATGCCTAACGAGCAGCAGACCGATCCTGCCAGTACGTTGTCCCTACATGAAATCAGCATATGCCCGGAAAGCTCATCTCTCAAATTCTGACAGCACCCTTCAAACAGATGATGTTGGCGAATATCTTCCGTCTACGCCACCTAATACGATCTCAACCTCGTACATCCTTCCGACCACATATGACCTTTCTGAAACGCTCATTCCCTTGACGCAGCTACCACCGGACGCTAATTGGAGAATCAACAGAGGAATCTCCGACCACCTCATGGAGATGGTTAATGTTGTGCTCTCTCGGGAGAGCCTTCCCTTTTCGTTAATAAACAAGAGCTTGTTCAAACAAGACTTTCATCATGGTCTAGGAGAGTACCATTCCACGGCTCTTGTCCAGTCCATCTGTTCGTTGGCCACATTAATGGCTGTAGACCGTTCATATGAACTGGGAGGTAGCCCTCCAGCTTTAATTCTTAACTCGGAACTGGGTGATTTCTTCGCCCATGATGCCGTGGCGACTCTTCTCACCATGACATCACCTCATAATATCGGCAATTTACAAGCATTAGGTGTTCTTTCAGTTTATTATATGGGCCGTGGACAATCATTCACGGCCAGAAAGATGGCTGCCGACTACGCTAAAGCGGCTGCTGAGCTTTGTCTATCACAACCCGTACCGAAATGTGTTGACGACAACTACATAAAAGCAAGAGCAAGCACCTTTTGCGGAGCAATCTCGTTGGATAGGTATGCATAGTTGATCTTGATGGAGCTATCTTGTTTTAAAAGCTAATATTTATATCACTTATTGTCGTAGAATTCTTCATTTGCTTACTACATATCAGCCTCAGTGCTCTAATATGACGACCAACCCTTCTGCATGCAACGAAATTCATGCAAATAATTCGAATGTTTTCATTAATCTTGATGATATTGCTCTAGGCAAGTTGGTCTTCAGTTTGTTCCTACCTGTACTGAGACTAACGTGCTTGAAGATGACTACAATTTTTCAGAGGAGGATGATTTATGTTTAAACAGTGTACAGGCACTTGCAGCAAGAGTATATCAACTCACCGAGTGGATATACAAGACTGGACTCCAGCGTGATAAGGTGACTCCTGATTATATATTAGATGTTTATGCCAATTGTCTGAAGTGGTATGCATCTTTATTTGCGCACACAAAAAAATGCAAATATGGGCTGCCTTTCTTATTATTTTTAAAGTAAGTGTGCTTTATAACAAAAAAATCTAAATCTTGATGCTTATTAAACTTTCACTAACTAACTAATAAGCACGTTTTATCATTTTTGTATTTTGAATCTCATGACGCCACTTGCCAAACGAGATACCTCATATCTGAGCGATATTATGCAACCGAGACAGATATGCAGGCAGGCTGCAAATGCCATATTATATCTGAAAGCATCTTACGGCCAACTTGTCATGTTCAACGAGATGTCAATTTTCATTAATTCTTTTGCCTCTGCTGCTGTTTCATTCCTCACTGCGATGGAAGCTGCTGATAATCACGCAATATACTGGTAATACGGTTGAGTAAAATGGGTGTCTCTCAAGTCAATAATGATGCTGAAACAATACGCTGGTTTATAAATATACTGGAACAGGAATTGCATTGGCAACAAAGTAATATAGTGAGACCTTAATGATCAAATACCCCGTAAATGAAGGTATCTTTGTATGGCAACCAGCAAAGTGGGTAATAGATAATTTTTATTGTTCAATAGAGGCGAACAAAAAAAGCAGGAACAAAAAAAAAACTAGTGTATACAACTTTCTCCGCATGGCAATAGAGGCGCCTGGTCCTTCTTTTTCCATAGCAAATGGTCCAGGGAAGGCCAACAACTGCGGTGGGAACATGTCCTGTTTAGTCTGCTGAATCCAAGCATCGTTCCTACGAGCCGCTGTGATTCCGTGCAACTCCTGCTAAATGTAGAAGCCCCCGGAGCAACGACCGTCAGTGCTGAGTTTGGATATATGCACTATAGTTTGGAGGTTGCAGCAAGATGGCGCCGTGACAGCTGTGAAGAACCCGCTGTAGCGTGCGGCGTATATTGTTGCGTTATGTGCCTTTACATAGATGTAAGGGAGCAATTTGCAACAGTGGCAATGGGCAGGAATAGATGGATTTGACCTAAGTGAATTTGAACCTTGAAAGTGATGACTTCTGACAATAATTTGTTGATGACGATGCTCTTCTGAAGAGCACTACAACCCCTCTATATAGTCCTCGAGCAGCCGGAACATTTCCTTGAGTTTAGTGGCCTTAGGCTTGTGTTCCTTGGCATCGTGCCACCTGCTTCTACTATCACGCAATTCTAGCTAATACGGGACCTCGTGAATTTCCGACGGAGCCACGCTAATCTCAACGCATATAATCACACATCGGTAATCCTAGATATGATCTACAGATTTGGAAGTGCTTTTGGGCCATCACGCGTGCCAAATCAGTTTCATGTCATGTTAATGGACAGCGATAATTCCGGTGCACGTTTCGATGCGGACGGCTTTTTCTACCAAAGATGCCACGGCGAATGAGAGAGGATGCTTAGTTCGCTCATTCGTAGGCCGAGGGAAACTAGGAAACATCAATGGCACGCAAAGAGAACCAACTCTGTTACGGAGCATTTGTAGCCACTTATATTTATCGTGACAGTTAACAACTGCGAATAGTATGCACCCCAGTAGTGGTATCGGAAGGATGTTGAGATTAAGATTGCCTCTTTCAGGAAGACCACGGCCGTAAACAGCAGAGCTTGCGAGATAGTGGAGACAGGCGACATGATAGCGTCGCGGAATCATCGCAAGCATTGCAAAGAATGAGAGAAGCGAACAATATTGATGACGCTGTCAACTCGATAATTGAGGCATGGCTCTTACTAACGGCCACATCGTCTGGCTCCGCATCAATAACTCAGCAGAATGATACTTTTGGACGAGCTCCGGCTTCCAGACCCTTCGAGCGTGGAAATCGGCAGCTCAACTCACCGTAAGACTTCGGATTAGCATATTTTGAAACCGCGCTAACTTGGGATACAGCCACAATAACTTTAATTACATGTTTGAAGAGCAATACAGGGTCCACACTCAAAACCAATACGTGGATAATAATATATTTGTGGATTTATTCACTCGAACATTACCGTTGTCACGGTGGACTACAGTATCTGCTGATGATCATTGTGTGAGTCATGTGCTAAATATGTTCTTCACTTGGGACAACATTGTGGAAGGAGCAATCTATAGACCAATTTTCGAAGAAGACGTTGTTTGCATGGAACCAGAAACCGCTGACAAGCATAAAAGAAGCTTTTGCTCGCGATTTCCTGTCAATGCATTGCTTGTTGTAAGCTGTGTAAGTTAACCACCGATTTAATCAACCATTTATTCCTCTAACTACTAAGCTTTATTCTCTAAATTCGGTGATATTCAAAACTATGGAAGATCCAAAGAGCAGAGGAAGGTGCTGGGCTGAGGAGGCAGAAGACCTCATAACAATGATTCATGGCTCGTCAATCCCTTTGCTGCAGGGCTTATATGCATTATTTGTCTATGAAGGAAACATTGGTGATGGTACAAAATCTGTGAACTATTTTAAGCGTTCCATGAATGTGTATAAAGAGCTCAACCAAGCGGGTTTATGGTAAGATCCTGGTGGTATGGACGAAGCGCGCCTGCAGAGGGCAAGGCAAGCCGTCTCCTGGTGTATGTGGTGGTTTTATTGCTGCGAGTGGTAAGTTCGAAAGCTTTTTTTATGCAAGCATTTACTCTAATATCTTCAAAGCGATCGTCAGAGGCATTTGGCTTTGGAAAGCTGGTTCGCAAGCCTAACGTTTTCAAGGCATGGCGTGAGAACAACTTTGCCCTCTCAAGCTCTGACTGCATTGGCTACTAGTGGCCCTCTTATCCAATTTCTCCAAAATTTCAGAGATCAAGGCAAGTTGAGTTGCAAGAAGCAGATATTTTACTTTTTGAGATTGCGGAGATGGCACTGGACTTTATCTATCTCGAAGAAGGCGGACGCCCGCTTCAGGAAAGTCCTTATTGCGCCCGAGAAATATACAATAAGTTTATTAACTGGAAATTTTCTTGCCCACCTCGCCTCAGGTTTAAAGAGGCTATTTTACCGTCTGCCGTCCTCTTGCGGTAAGTAGGCTACTATCCTCACGCTTTAAACACGGTAGCTGATCTCAAAACTTGCTACTGTAGCATTAGTGTGGGACTCATGCTCACAGCTCTTCTACGCCCGTTTTCGCACATGACAAGAGAACAATTTGACGAGTTTAATCCCAGAGAGCGATGCTACGCACATGCTTGTAGTCTTATGTCGGCAATCTGGACATTCCGTGCCTCTGCTCAAACTTAACCATGCCCTAGTAACCGCTGCCTACATCGCATTGAGCGATTTCAACGGTCAACCCAATCACATGGATGTGCTGATCCGCGCTTGTCAATGTCTTCATGAGATGAGACCAGCCCTTCCATTAGCAATGGATGTTTTGTGCGGGATTTGGGCCGCGTTTAAGCGATATGAACTGAAAATACCAGCGTATATGTGGAGATACTTTGATAAACTACATCAAAGAGAAGATGGACTTATGCGTCATGCAATGGCCGCTTTAATACCAAACTCGACTAATATTCGCCGAATGAGCGATGGACAAGAATTGCAGCTTCAGAAACTTCTGAGCGAGTTTGAGGATAATAGACGTTGATTAAAAACATGGAGCTAAGTTTCTTCAGTTGGAGATTTTACTGCATTAAAGATTAACACATTTTGCTTCCATATGGACTTCAGCCCACGGGTATCGTGTATCTGCAAAGCCGCCAAATTTCCGTCACTCTTGACGCTCCCCAGTAATACTTCTTGCCATCCCTGCAGTGCTCCGTAGGGCATATTGCTCATAAAAATAAATCGTATGCACTAGCCGTTCCCAACTTGCGTTTCACGTTTTGCATTCTTGCGAGCTGCGTGGCCTGTCTATCCACCCGCTTCGCGTACATTAACCCGCACACGTTGCAGAGCATGTGTATACCATCTGGTGCTGGACGCCACTGCGGTGTTCGCTCCGTCCGGCAATGGTGGCAGTGGGGTGTAGTCTCCTGCAAATGCTGCTTCTTGGGCATCTGTTAGTGAAAACGTGTGCTTTTTGAGCCAGTCTAAGCCGCCATGTAATTGTCAACATTACCCTTTGGCACTGGAAAGAAATTCTGCTTGTAGCGTCGTCATTCGATCCATGGACTGTCATAGAGATCGCGTGCTGTTCTTCCGAATCTAGGCTCCGCAGCGTGATGATGTCACTGAGGCATGAATCGATCGTTCCGCAGAGTTGCTTCATGGTGCGGAGCTCCCCGTCAGTAAGGTGACTTCCTACACAGCCCGAAGATTCTGGGAATTGATAAGTAAAGGCGTGAAGATCTTCGAGGGCAGATTCGATCTAAGGGCTGGTTAATAACACCGTTTGGCTTTGACTGAGCCGGCATGGGATCAAGGAGGCAGGGGGTATTTACGGCAGCGAATTTCTCACGCTGCACCAACGCATTAAGCGTAAATGCGTGTATGCCATTTGGACGCCCTACAAAATGGCCGCCAGCTAGTATCGCGCTGCTGGTGCGACTTGTTGTTGGCTGGACCTGGAGTGAATCTGCTTGGGTCGTCGCGACTGGGCTGGCCGAAGTAGACATAGAAGGATGTAGCTACAGGGAGAGTGGTGGATGTCTTGGACTGGAGGGGTTTGCTGCGTCTTATCCCATTTCTACCCGGCCAGGTTTTCGATTTCTCCAGTTGTCAAAAAGCGTGCGCTACGCCGAAAACGCGATGGTGTCCACTTGTCGGCGTGATGGCGGGTTCTTTGAGTTTCTTTGACGGGGCCGGACATGCTCTAGACCCTGACGAGAGAGGTGGAGCGGGGAGCCGTGGAGGATGTGGCGAGACTGTGGAGCCTCTAGCTAGACCCTGATGGCGGCTAGAGGCGGAGAGCTTTCTGGTAATGTTGACTTCCCAGAACCAGGGCTTTCCCTTGACCCAGACTGCCAGAGTAGGCCTCCATGTTGGCTGGCCCAGTCTGTGCATGTGTCGTGTCCTTGCAGCCCACCTCGTAGCCGTCATGTTTGTATCATTGGTCCATCTTCCACTTCTTCAAAGGCTGGCAATTTTGCGCCGTCTTGTGACAGCTGCACAGGTTTGGATGAATTTTGGTCTAAAGCGGCGCAATCATCTCAAAAGCTACCCGCTGTTGGCGAAAATATCATGAGGTAGACTATTGTGTGTATATCTGGTTACTTGGAAATGTATCTTCGCAGCAATTCACTACCAATACCAGACGAACTGATCCACATAAACTATTCGATCGTGAAGCGTCACTTCTCACCAACGTGTGAGTCTCCTCTGACCAAAAACAGACCCCAAAACTCTGCATACCCGACCCGGACATTCGCTGGCCAAATACCCCTAACAGCTTGTCAGCCCATCCTGACCAGGCAAGGCCCGCGCAGCGTCGCCAAAGCCTTTGCTATGAAGCGATGATGGGACCAATATACGAGAGCAGCTCCTTGGTGGAGGCGGCGGCAGTAGCTCGCAGCATAGTGCTGCCAGCTAGCTGTCATTCTTGTGAGAGTCTGCGTTACCGGGATCACGGCGAATGACGGAGGCGAATTTGGTCGTTATTCCTGCTGCTTCCATCTCGAAACAGAGTATGCCGCCAACCCGAAGCGTCTCGAGGCGTTCAAATCCCAAGCCCACCCCCTCCTTTTTTTTTTTTTTTTACGGAAAGTGGCTGGTGTTTGACATGTTATTGCTTAGTCGCCTCCTCTTGGATGGGGATTTCCGCTCTAGGTCGTCCGCTGGCAAGATATTTTGCCCTGTAGCCATGTCTAGACCTGGACCTGTCGCTAGCCTGTCATTCGACTTCGCAGAAGCAATTGGTTGAGTATGTATTGAGACGTTGGTACAGCTACCAATTGAGGTCGGATGTTCCGACTCGATTGCAGAGCTGCTATTACCCCAATCGAGGCTGCTCGATGAATGCGGGGATATAGGCGAGTAAGAGGCTTCGGTTGTTAATCCTTCTGACATGGGAGTGCCTGCTGAGCTATCTAGCTCGTCAGCCAACGTGCTGGCTGAGGACGTTGAGTAGTGACGGATATCCGGAGTGCTTGCACTGTTCAATCTGTCATGGTACCCGAGTGGCGATGCTTCCACGGGGTTCGCTCTCGAAACGTATCCGCTGTGAAGCAAATGCTGGTGATCCCACAAGCTTGGGACCGGTGAAAGCCGCTGTAATTCATATTCTTGCGCGGCATTGGTAGGTATTTGTGGTGCTGAGCCATGGAACGAGCCGCCTTTGGGATATATTCGCGTCATTTCTTCTGCAGACAGAGGGAGGAGGGAGACAGAGACGAGGACATAGCCTCGATGTGTTTTTACTGAAACGAATTCGCCCTCCATTACAGGCAGAGTTATAAGCGTAGTTGCAATATCGATGTCGTATTGTACTTGGCTTGACTGGATTATTTCAAAAGACTGTAGATGAAGATTAGTTGTATTGCAGAATAAATGATGGGCGCAAAAGGCTAACGAAGAGCAGTAGGACCCTCGTGGCGTGGAGGAGTCTCTGCGCCGGATACGTACTAAAGCTGGTGCGCATGGTGGGCCTCTGGAAAATTGATCTACCATTGGTTGAGAGGCTCGGACCTGCCTCCGTGGCGGACAAGGAGGTAGCTGACCAATCAAGCTTTAGTCCCTCATCACCAGAATTAGCCCACCCCCATTCTCTCGAACAGCCACTCGTTAATATCTGGGTGGTACTCATGCCGCCTCTCTTCCCGTTCGCCTGGAATATTGCAGATGAGGTATGCCACACGCTTACATGCCCAGTTGATGCTTTACTCACAGCACAATGTGCTTCAGAAGACAAAGTACCCGTGAATGACATCGAAATTAGGCGGGAGAAATTCCATTCATGCCAGCCAATGCCATCGTATAGGTGAAGATTATCAGCCTAGTTCACGTTTAAATGGTACCCAGACCTCTTCTTCCCGCACCACCGAGTTCATTGGCAGAGCAATCCTTGTTTGAGCAGCAAGAACCACAGCGCTTAGCCAATCGACGAGGCGCGAGAGCAACCGGAAGGATAGTGTGTGACTCGTGTCACGCTCGCAAAATCGCTGTGAGTCGGAGGTTCCTCGCCCTTCATCACCCCCCCTGCCCTGTTTCCTATACAATTGGTAGTAATACATGGCTAATGGAGCTGCCTTTCTTCTGCAGTGTGATTGCGCTCGACCGATTTGCCGTCCATGTAGTATTAAAGGCATAGAATGCACATACACGAAACCGCTCGGGATGCATGCCCTGCGAAAACGACTCGGGGAATATGACCAAGAGATCAAGTATTTCTTTAGCAACTTTGCTACTTTAAGCGACAAAGAAGCATTGGATGTTATCTACCGCCTAAGATCAATGCCAGATCATTCGAATACTCTTGAGCTATTGAAAAACCTCAAGGATTATTTGCCCGCGCAATACAGCCCCGATGGCGATGCAACGTCTAATCCTCAGTTAAATTTTGAACTCAAACTTGCTGCGCTGCACCCAATGAGCTATCCTAAAACACTGCCTAGCCTCTCCGATCTCAGACGGGGCAAAGTGGGTTTAGAGCATCAAGATCCTGCGGATCCAGGTTGCACTTCTTCTACACTTGGTGTTTTGAACAATAGCGACTATGAGCCATCTTGTGATTCTCGCCTTTTTGCATTACGAATTGGTTTCTGGACCACGGTGCCAATCGCGGACAATGTGGCAGCTGGTCTTTTGTCTTCGTACCTACAAGGGGATCACCTCTCTATTTCTTTTTTCGATGTTGACATTTTCCTAGATAACCTTGTTGACCAAAAGTCGAAATATTGCTCCGCTTTTCTTGTGAACTCTTTGCTTTACCTGGCGTCGGTGGGTTAGCGTTCAAGCGGTCTAGACATTTTTCTTTTCCTTTGCTAAACTCAAATAGCAAGCGCACGCCGTTAGTCATCCCAACACACAGGCCATGGTTGGGGCATTTTTTAACGAAGCAAATCGGCTCTGGAAAGCAGATCAGGCTACTGACACGTTGCTTACTTTAGCCGGCAGTCAGTGTTTAAGTCTAGGCTGCCTCTTCCAGGGCAAAGACAAACTTAGCCAAGAGATAATGTCAGCGGGACGAGACATGGCTGAGAGATTGCATTTGATTGAGACAAGTGCAGATTGTCCTGCCTGCCTGTCTCTTCACAAACTACCACCCGAGCAGTTCAGGTTCATATCCTTTGTGGCTTGGGGGACATACAATTGGTTCACGTCAGTGCTTCCTTGGTGATTAGCTTACCCCATCTAATACACTTGCAGGCTGTTTACCGTTAATTATCGAGTGAAACCAATACGCCTGCCACCTACATTGCCGATTCCCAGGGTTGTGAAAGTGCAAGATAACATCTGGTCGACACCCTCTGCCCCATCCTACCCAGGACGGATCTTCACAGAACTATGCCAATACTTTACAATATGTCAAGAAATCGCCATCGTGTACTACAACTCCGGACCAAACATATCTGAGTCGGTACCATTGGTATTTGCGGAAGAGAAGCACAAAAAGCTACTAACCTGGTTCGACAGTCTTCCAGAGGAGCTTCGCCGTGGGGATCACAAACAAAATCATGTTGTATTACTTCAGTAGGCTACTTCTCGTCGTACAAACGTGAAAGTATAGGAACGCTTGAGCACTAACATTACATTGTTATAGTGCATGGTTTCACTCTACAATCCTTGACCTCTTAAGGCCATTCATACCAGAAGGAAGAAGTCAAACAGAGATTTCTACCTCGAGAGATCATGTACAGGCTTTTTTCTTCGCGTCCTTTAAGCAACTAAAACATCTCTCACTTGCCTATTGTAGCTCCCAAAACCCCTCGCAGTACTCTCCTCTCATATGGTCTACTACAATGCAGACTCTCACAATAATGCTTCGGGAGCCCGAGGATCCCGACCTGAGGTGGGCTCTTACGAGTTTTCGTCAATGTTGGATTGATCTTTATCGTGGCTACCCCTTATACAAAGAAATAGCGCAGGCTTCCATGTCCATGTGTCTACGGCGAGGTCTTGTGACGAGTGCGAAAGCTCAAGAATTCATGGAAGATCCTAGATGGGAAGAGCGGCAATTTGACGCAGCAGATGGCGGGAAAGTGCCAGAGACATCTTTTCTCGTCGATTACGATAGGGCTTTACATGATCCCGAAGGTGCTCAAGTAGCGAGGCTTGCGGAAGAGTTTAGTGATCTGCGCATGCTTCAGGAATTTACCTCCAATAACGATTTTGAGGCGGATTATTCATAAAGAAACGAGATGCTATAGAAAAGCAGCGGCAGTTTGTTGTGTTATGAGCATTCAAGAGCAGTTTGGCAATGGGAACCGGCAGCGATGGAAGGATTCTGTAGGATTCACTGGGGTTGGGGCTCTGGTATTGATGTTGAGTGCACAATGCAGAGGGTTCTGTATTTAATGATATTTATGAAAGAAGAAGAAGAACAGACGGAGGGGCCTGACAATGCATTATAAATAAGGAGCATATCAGGGTGGCTACGTGACCAAGGCACGTGGCTTAAGTGCGCGCTTGTGTCGGAAGCGACAGCCTGGAATTGAAAGTTCTGCTAAGCATGAAGATGATTAGTTGTCTTCATTCTGACTTTTTCAATTCCTTCAACAATGCCTCTTTTTATAACTGCTTACTGCCTCTTCTACACTGCCCCGTTATCTGAGACACAGCCCCCTTATCGGACTGTTGGAATATCTGAAGAACGTGCCAAGTCACATGCTTTGTTGGGCCTGATTTCCCTGTTTTCTTTCCGCCTTAGAGTTGAGAGATTGAATTTATTGCTTTTGCACTTCGCCTTTTGGTATCAATGCCACAAGAAATCCCCCCTCCCACCCCTGTGAAACCTACACCGACATGTTGCTAGTCAACAGCTATTTTCGGCACTGATCTTCCTGACAGGCCAGTCTCATCTCAACATCAGAGTCGCCCCACTTGTGCTTCCCCTTCAGCAGAATTCACAGTCTACTGCAGGTCTCATGATCACGCAGAGTAATAAATATTACGATGCCATCCACTGACTAGTTATTGGAATAAAAGGAATTAGGGCTATAATGCTGCAGTTCTTAAGCTTACTAATATTGGTTAAAAAAACATAGCGCTTCCAATGATAATTAGTAGCTATTGTGACTGGTGTAAATTGCCCCGTGTCCCAGGTTATCGTGTATTTCCGTAAATTCCGTTGTCCCCCTTAAAGCATGTATTTCCGACATTTCCTGTCAGTCAGAATAGCTAGAATTCATCTATAAGAAGAGGTCTAATTCCTCGTCAGATTAGGAAGAATACACTAACAATTCCGCTTATCAGATACCCATAGCTGCTCACTGGTGATGCCCCGTGTTCCATGTATGTGTATGGATAGCTGTAGGGCTTCGATTTGTAGATTTGTTAGAGCTAAACTTGAAATTCTTGTGCATCCATTGATTTGTCCTCTGTGTTTAAGTGAGCGTAATTCTCCACTAAGTTTTTTAAAATTTGGGAATCTAGATCCTCCTTCTTTTTTACAATGCTCACTGGCCAGTGACTCCTAACAGTTTGCATCTTATCTCGTTTCTCTTCAGCTGCCTCGTCTTCTAGGTCTACCGTGTCTTTCAACAGGGCAACTTCTTGCTGGCGCATCCGCCCGCGGATGACCCGAAACAGCGCCTCACTTAAATAATGGTTGCGGCGCTGACTATACAGCCCCTTTGCAACTAGGATGAGTGTGGACCGCAAGGTCTTAAGCTGAGGTGCTGAGGTGCGCTCATTAATGGCCTCAATGCACTCACTACCGGCAAGCATGAGCGGTATAACGATGAAGAGATCCATAGCGTCGAACCCATGGCGGAGATAGTAGAGTCGGATAAGGGTTTGTAGATATCGTTTGGCTTCTGCGATAATCCTTTGTGGAGATGCTTCTTGGTTCGCTTTAGTGTCAAGCAAAGGCTCGTAAATCGCAAGTACTAAATAGTAGAAATACATGCTGCCATTGCCTGAAGTTAGTAAAATTTAATCCCTGTTGATGTTGGTAGTGCATTCAGATTACTCTTTGTCTTGTTTCACGAATTTCAGGTACGGGTAATAGTTGGGATGCTTACTGAAGCTGCAGATGTCCAGGAAGTACAATAGTTTTCGGCTGAAGCTGGGCTGGTAAGCCATTGAACCATGCTGTCAATCGCGAAAGAATTTTGTTGGCTTTGGGGAGGCTCATCTCAGAACCCTTTGCATAGGCTTCTTGACAAAACTCATTCATAATGACCCTAAACTGAGACCTTGCATTCAAAACCTGACCAAAATACGACGGCGTGAGGCTGTGATTCGGTGGATAGTTGACCCATATTTCCCCATACCACTGTGCGTCTTCTGACGGATTTGGCAAGGGCCAATCTGGAGGCTCTTTAAGCAATGGAGAGAACATAAATGAGAAGCCGACAAGCCTATATATATATATATATATGTACCCAAAATAATCAGTAGCTGTACAAATCAAACAGTTCAAATCCACTTACGTTTCCCAATTATACAAGGCCCAGGCGGTGAATGCCCTACCATTGCGTGTTCGCTCACTTTGTTCCTTCACTGAGCTGTGGAAGAGGTGGAGATTATGGGCAAGGGCAATGGCATGCACCCTGTACGACTGTCCAATCTCATCTAGACCGCAAAGGTTGTGGAAAACATTAAAGATTATACCAGCCTGTATAGTGGTGAGACGCGGTTCTGTAGCCTCTAATTCCCAGAGCCGTTTTGCTTCGGCAACAAAGCGATATAAAAGCGTATGGGGGTTCCAATATTCGGCACGGTTCTGAAAACCTGGATAACAGACCTGGGACCGACGAGTCAGACAGAGCGATGAACTTTACCGTAATTGATATCAAGAGAATACTGTTGTACTTACACAAGAATAGCCAAGAACGATATTGACAAGTAACGATGAACAAAAGTCTTGCCTCTGTGCAGCCATATCCTGCAAGAAATAATCTTTCTGAAACGCTGCGGTGAAGTGGTATTCACAGCGCAGAAACGCCTCCAAAAGATCTCGCATAAGCGCGTCATCATCGCAAACTGTGGTCCATAGCGACGGCTTTACAATGGACAGCTGAGCGTCGCAAACTCGTGCTGAATGGAATGGCATTAGGTAAAGATTTTGGTATTCAGAGCCCAAATTAGTAATCAAGCTAGAACTTGTGCCTCGCGAGTGGGTTTCGTAAAGTGATGTCGCCTCGTAAACCATCGAATCCAGATATGGATTATTTGGAACGAATTCCTCGGGAATTTCTGGTAGGTATGGGAGTTCATAACGAAGCCGAGTTTCAGGCGAAACGGCCATCTGAAGCAAAACATTACCCACTTTAACGTGATTAAGAATCGTTAAGATATCGGTTCCGGATCTAATCCTCTCAAACACGTTCTGAGCCTCTTGACGTGGTAAGTTCTTCAACAACCCGATCAGTTCCTCATGAGCCGCCGATCGATGCTTTAAGTGATGGTATCGTCGCTTGAATGCCTGTGGTGGTGTTTCTCCTGGTTGCGTGACATAATGGCACGCAATACGCCGCGTCACGCAGCGGCGGCATGCAGGCCTTTCGCCAGAGCACTGACCGCAGAGTCCATAGCTAATTAGTATTTACTACACTTCGCACTTGAATGAAACAAAATACCTTGACCTTGATCTTGCGACACGTGTTGCAAGCTGCTGCCACTGGATTTGACTTTGCCGTTACTGTTGGTAGTGGTGGCCGCGG
The DNA here is from genome assembly GCA_032433595.1 of Conoideocrella luteorostrata. Classification (NCBI taxonomy): domain Eukaryota; kingdom Fungi; phylum Ascomycota; class Sordariomycetes; order Hypocreales; family Clavicipitaceae; genus Conoideocrella; species Conoideocrella luteorostrata. The sequence goes on from JASWJB010000397.1 coordinate 24,430, forward strand.
CGGCTGCGATTCTTTGATGGCTGCCGGCAACAAATAGCGCAAATGCTGAGCTTTGTCGTGTGTGGGTATCTCAGCCATGGAAGCCAACTCATGAGAAAGCTTCTCCTATCGGTCTTGTCTTATTAGAGGGGAAAGTGATGATAATGATGATGATGATGTCATCATTAATTGATGACGAGAGAGGTTTGGCTCCAAAGCAGAGCCATAATTGTGGACATGAGCCTTGACGCCTGAAATGTGGGGCTACGCTCAATTAGTGATTTCACCAATCACCGACGGGTTTTGTGGTCAAAGGGCCAAAGTTATGATGATTCATGCGGCGCGGACGTCACAACCACGCTCCCCCTCACCGGTTTTCCAGCGTGTTGGAATATCCCCAATGGGTGCGCACTAAACATATGCTTAGTCACATGGCTCGCTGGCATGCTCATTAATGCTGCATCGTTAAGGCCCTCTTCTTCCTTCCCTTCTTAGAATAGACATTATTAAATAGAATTACTTACTTTGTCTTGTGCACTTTGAATCGATACCAGGGCTGCAATGTCTTTTGAAACCTACAGTGTCACAGGCTATAATATACTCTAGTTGCGCCACTTTTTGTGCTGACTGTTATGAGCCCGGTTCACCCGAGTAGTACCTAGATATCACAGCCACTGCGCCCCACACCTTGCAACCAACCCAGTTCGATTCCCAGGGAAGGGCGCTAGCACGTTATCTAGCACCTTCAAGGATAGCAAATTTTCGGACTTTCAGGTACATCAAGAACAGCCCACCGACCGGCTCGAGTCACAGAGGCAGAAGCCACCATTACAGCACTATGAGGGCATGAAGCGTACTGTATCAAAAATATTCATCTTGCGTTGTGCCGCCATACGCCACACGCGGAACCCACGACACAGGCCGGGGGGGTTGTGACACAGGTTATAATACACAACAATTGCTGCGCAATTAGAGCATGTTCTTTTTGTGTTGACATACAGGGAGTTGAGATGCGCCGTAAAAAAAGAACTGAGCAAAACGCAGTTGCGAAACACCATATCAGATCCTGCCTGCAGCGTTCTATAATGCGGCTCCAAGTGGCCGCTTGAAAGAATATGGCGGGATTGGGGTGTATTTCTCTCCGTGCTGCGGGATGGCAACAAGAGCCAAAATCGACCCGCCAGATGTACCATTAGTTTCTTTCTAGTGGTGACTTCGCATTCCATACGGAGTCGAAGTCACCAATGGTGTCTGGGGTTGTGCGGCGCCCCGTAATTGAGGCAAAATTAGCAGGCGCCGGATCTGGACGGCCTGCTGCCGTAGAAGAAAGAATTGTGTATTAATAAGTACATGCATTTCGCGGAATAAAAGTCCCCGGCAATGAATTGACGAGGGCATCATCCCATCTTCTGCAGCCGAAAGGTGATGTCGGGATAGCTGACCCTTAGCAATGACTGGCAAACTGGAATCTGGTTGCATCTTGCTCTCTCACAACCACAAACCCGCGTCTCCCCTTTACCTAACCTAGTAAACATGGGTCTGGTCTTGGTTTTTAGCTGAACCTTTTCTTATAGTTGACTCCTGGCTAATAATTTGAAGATTCCGATCATCACTTAAGTCCTATCAGATGATACCCACAACTATATAGGCCATTAGGCACATGAATCATGTCACAAAATTCAGTTAAAGGTGAAGCTCCACTCTACTAGCATAAATAATGCATTTATATAGCCCGTGACAATCAGCTGGCCCAATTTTCCAGTGATTCTCCAATTATGACCATTTTACAGCCAAAGTGGTGGGAATAGTTGTGCCAATCATCTATTGGCAATTTTTACGGAGCCCGCTCCGACCGAAATAAATTTCCTTATCAACCAAGTGGGGAGTCAGCGACAGTTAGTGGAAAACCCTTCCGTTGCCCCCTTCACCCCCTCCTTTTGTTGAGACGGGAATTTCCTCTGATAGGATGATGCTAGATAGTATGCATTAAGTTTAATAGTGCTAGGAGACGCTAAAGGCAAGGAATAAAAGGCGTACCGTAGTCTCGGTGAAGCCGATGATACGTGGATTAGGTGCCTGAGGCAGGAAGAAAAGCAAGCATAAAAGCAGGCATTATGGAAGGAATTGGAAGGCAAACAAAAAAACCAATCAACATCGTCAGTCATCCATTTCATCATACAATTCACCTATTCTATTGAGTCCATCTATCTCTGCCGGTTTCTACTGCTGTTAAATTGCTCATGAGTGCTCATAACGAAACAAATTTGACCATACCAAAAAACCACTCGGCTTGGCCGGATAACGCAATGGCATAGTAACTAAAGAGGAGACTGTTGAGCCGCACCTCTAATGCAATCGGCTTATTGCGGTTATCACCTGAAGCTGACCAGTTCTTGTGTACCGACCAAAGTATGTACTTTCCGGAAGCCTGAGCAATGGTCTAAACCTCGCCTCAAAATTAAAACTTATATTGACAATAACTTCCTTTTTTTTGGGCAGCAACTTGTTAAGAAAAGGAAGCAAAACACTTGAAGAAGATCACGTTTAATGACTCGTTATGTCTCCTCGCATTAACGGTGATCATCCCCATATACATAACCGAGGAACAAACGGTGTAAAAAATTCACTTCGCCAGCTATACAATACTTGGGATGCTTTTTTGTACTATATTGGCACAATATACGACAAGCTCAATGGGCGATGAGTGGGGTTAAATGCTAGTCTAGTGGTAGACACTAATGGTAAAAAGTAAATGAAGGCAATATAGGAAGCCCGAGTCTGTTTTATGGAGCGATTTTGCGAGGATTGGACGGTGGCGTACTAGGGTTGATAAATAGAGGTTGCACGGAAATAATATAATAACATAGCATAATTTTATTTAAAGATATCTAGAGTGTGCTAATTATTCCCCCTCATTCTTTTTGTTTTTATTTAGTGAGATAATGATCGAATAACGGTTGTTCTCGCACATCTCCCTGTCTCTCAGATGTAGGTCCCACTCTCCTACCCTATGATGCTCTCTCGATTTATGTATATTACGGTATCCTAGATACTAACAGGTAGCCATGCTTGGAGAGTATAGTTGAGGGGTTTGTGTGATGGACGATATTGTACTGGCTTTTGTCTCGGGAATAGCATTCTTCAAGGCCCTTGGATTTAGCACACATGTTGGAATTAGAAGGAAGGGGTCAAATTCATGTGTATCTATGACATTGCTGAAGATGATGATGAAAGATGAAAGATAAAGAATTCCTTCTCTGTCAGACCCATCAGAATTCATCAATTTATATGTCTTCTTCCTGCCTGTGGAGCCTCCCGATTCCTTTGGGATCCTAGCGTCTTACGCCAATATTTGCCACCATAAGCATTACTGTAGCTATGTTGCAGCTATTGCATAATCCAATAACACAACACAAAGCTGCTCGACAGCTATTCGCCGTTACTTCACTCAGGTTTCATGACATGGTCCGATCGACATATCAGCAAAAGCACATCCCACGTTCTTGAAGTCCTATGCAAGGGCCCAATACACCCCAGCCAGACGGCGAATAGAGCGTGATAAAACTCGTGGAACATGTAGTGTCTCAGGCCTAGCGTTGGTGATAACGGTAGCAAATGATCTATGGCGCCCTAAGACGGGGCGAGGAAGTAGTTCTGTCGTCATGCTATGTCACAACTGGGGTTCTGATATAGCAGAGTAAAGGGCAAGACATAGTAACGGGCTAGCACTCTATTATTAACGGTCTTAATTTCTAACCTTCATCCTAAAGATTTAGTCCTTTCTTCCTTACCTATGCTCGTCGCTACCCCGCAGTAAATAGTTTGCTCGCTGCATAATACTCTCCTCCAGTAGCCTTATGCGCATCACTAGTTGTACGACCCCGCGAGGGTTATCGAAGGTCACCAAAGGTGGTGGTTTCTGACAGATCAGCAGTGCCCATGTCATAGAATGATTGCATCATGCACTTGAACCCGACCTTGTCCCAGGCCATAATTTCCGATTTTTGATCTTAGTGCTCTTCCGATATACTTACAAAGCAGTGGAACAACTAATATCGGCGGTCTGTGTCAATTTGTTGCTACATTTGATGTCGGGGCTGCAATGGACGGAAATCCAAAAACAGCTGGTCAAAACAGCAAAATTGGGACGCATCGCACAAGCCACAGAGCATTTATACCTATTATGGAATCTTACATTTGCCTGGGCTATCAGATTACCAACAAAACACTATTACTGTATTCATGATTCAATAAGAATTAGAAAGAATGCAGCGAGTGCTATGTAATGGACTGGGAGTTATTGAGATGAGAGTGGCTCGTTCGGAAATTCCTGAGGCCTTGATTAGCTAGAATTGTGTGGTAGTGGAAGCAAGTGACACGATACCAAGGAATGTAGGCCTAAGGCCACCAAATCCGAGTAAATATTCTGGCTGCTGAAGGAGACAGTGTCGATTAGCCGTCCTCTGTCGTTTGGCGAGCGGCTTGCGGCCGACGGTGGGTGCTTGAATTACCCAATCTTTCAACCGAACGAACGACTACAATGCCCAAATCTGCGTCCTTTCCGGGGGAGAGGTAGAGATAGCTCTGCTGTGCCGCTGTCAAGAAGTATCCAATAACCAATATTGTCCCGTGGCAAGGCTTATTAGATACAAGCTGAATGTATAGATAGAGTTAAAACATAAAGGAAGTCGAATTCCTCAACAGAATAGCTAGAATACAAGGGCATTTCCACTGCTCAGATAAACCTTAGCTGTTCACTTCGTGACGTATTACCACGTGCAAGTAGACTGGTCGAGTCCGATACAAGCTGAATGTATGGATAGAGTTGAAGCATAAAGGAAGTCGAATTCCTCATCAGGATAGCTCGAATATAAGGAAAATTCCGCTGCTCAGATAAACCATAGCTGCTCACTCCGTGACATATTACCACATGCAAGTGGACTAGTCGAGTCCTTCTGAGCAGGGCTAGCAACGCCGGTGGCTGGTGTAATTTGGCGGAACTCAAGAGCATTGGTATTCGGAGCAGTACTCCGTAATCAATTGTTCTTCGGAGCAGTACCCACTGCCGTGGCCGAATTTGGGAAGACAGTTTGCTTGCCACACCCCCACCGCAGAAAATACACGTAAGGTTCTGGCACAGAGTCCCTCACCACAACCCCTCTTGCGACAGACATGACGAATATTTTTCACAACCCGAGCCGGGGCTGCTTGCGAGGCAGGCTAATTCGCTCAAAAACATTTACGAAGTGACTGTAAAGTCGAACGCAAGATGTAAGATCAGCCATATTGATAATAGAATTCGAAGCTTTGAAGCTAAGACTGATGCAACTCGCGGCGTTGTTGATGGATTTGATGATATTGATTGGAGAAAGGAGAGCTGGGGCGAGAGGGGTTGCGTGTTCATCACATACTATATTTGTATGGAAAGGTGTGGGAGGGGGACGTGGCTGTATTGAATTGGGGGGGCCGCTGAAACACTGCTCCGAAGAACAATTGACTACTACTCCGTACCCCGTACCCCGTACGGAGTGCTATTCCGAATACCAACGCTCAAAGTCAGGTGTCGGCAAATTTTTTTTTTCCTTTGGGGCTGTTAGTTAGGCAATTGCGCCACCAAGGTCGGAGTGCAATCAAAGACAACTGAATACGGAGTACTCCGTAGTTGGGCTGCCAACTGGGCCAACCCCGGATCCTGGACCCGCGGCCAGGCCTCCACCTGCGCCAAGCAGCTGCCCCTGATCCTGCCTGTCCGACGTCGATTCTCCGCGTCGAGCTTCAAGTATCAAGCTGAAGTTATTATTAACCTGGGCAGATACTACACAGGTCCGCTTTTTTTTCCTTATATGGTTTCCACTTCTTGGCCAAATTTTTATAACTGTGCCAGACAATAAGGCTTGTCCTAAAATAGCAACTCGCGCGTGACTGCCAATGTTTACCCCTCCGGCGGTCCACATTTTAAACGAACCAACGAACATGGAGCCTTGTTCTTACCTCAACTCTATTGGGAATTTGGTAGATCGCCCATCATTCGATCAATAAAACCGGAGCGCGTGGGGTTCTGTATTTCCCTTCTTTTATTAGATCAGCCAGTTATTGTTACTCTGACCAAAATTAAACGATGGGCACAACGCAAAACAAGGACATTCGTCGTAAGCCGCGGAAAAGGAGATGGTGTGCGAAAACCAGAACGGGCTGCATTAATTGCCGGTATATACTCGCTGAATACACCTTCACTGGCCACGGATTGGGTGTATTTTAACATTATTTCGCAGCATACGCCGCACTAGATGTGATGAATCGAAGTTTTGGTGTCGAGAATACATAACGACAGGTCGAATGCGCGATGGTTACACTCACGAGCCTCCGATAATTGCAGAGACAGTTCTCCGGCAGTAGCCCAATTGCGCTGTTGCTCCGCGCAATGTTGTGGCCAACTTTCGTCATCATCAAACCTTCTATTTTAAACTAGAGACTTGTGCGAGTTATCATCAGAGTTTAATCTACAGAGCGGCTAAATCCCCCTCCTTTCTCAGAGTCAGCCCTCGTTAATCGCACCATGGCTGCAAACCACACCAAATTAATCTTTTGACTGCGCCGAAGTTGACGGATTGGCCACGCAACGCGTCTAAAAGATGTCGATGCAGCGTCTTGCGCAGTCTAAGAACTGCAGGCCGGATACCCATGCAGACAAGAACAGAAGCTTCTGCTCCGAAACATCTCCGCAAACAATATTAGATCGTGGCCGACCTGGAAAAATCCCAATGGATCCAAATCAATCCCCTTGGTGAAGGTAGAGCCGCCCACATTCGCCCACACTCGCTGGATAGTTGGGCCCTCGAAAATCCTATCGCAGCTACTAGACCTCCTCGACATTGGCTTCCACGGGCTCCTCGCACCCAGGGAGTTTGTTAACAGTGTTGACAATATCAGCAACGTAGAGTTTCTGTGCCACAGGATAATGGTCTTCAACAACAGCTCTCTTGCCCTCGTTGGCTCCGCCGCCTACCAATTTCCGCAACCGGTCTGCCACAGATCACGCCCACGTGACCTCGGCGTTGTAATTACTGTGAGTAGTAGTTAAAATTGCATCCCAGAGTTCTGCAGGGATTGAGTGGAGGACATGACTAGAAGGCTTCTATTAAAGATGGAGAAGACATCTATCTAAATAGCGGCAGGCAAACATACAGGGAAAGAAAACAAATAACCTAGCCGAAAACCTACATACATACATACATACATACATACATACATACATACATACATACATACATCTATACATGCCAGCTATCCCAGCTCTAGATGCTTGTTATTCCGTTTCTGCTGTCGACGTGGCCCCTTGTCTAGTTAGTCTTCCCAATTGCCCTCTAAGAATTGCTATCCGGCTTTTTCCTGGGGGCGCATCAATTAATGCGCAGTTAATAGCAAAGAAGACGTAGTTCTCAGTATTATCTAGAGCCCTGCTGCGATCGGTACCGTCGTCTTTACGTTCTTTGTCGCCTGATAACCGAACGCAGTTATCAAAGCCCAGTGAGTTGGGCCCATCTACTCCACCCGGCCCGTTGAGAAGAGTACTTAGAAGTGAATAAAGCATTCTCCCATCCCCTAGCATAACCAGGTCATTTCCGCTCTTGGCAGGGAACTTGAATTTAAATTTTGCCTTAAACCTACGGTTTAATGCGCCGGGGTTTCGTGCGACCTGATCCCGAAGTTCCTCGATGACCTGAAAGAACGGTACCCCACGTCGTATTGGCCTTTGATAGAGAGCATCCCTTAAATGGCCAGGGCATATCTGAATCTGCGCGGGCATCTGCACGGGAGGCAGCGGATAGGGCATTCCGAATAAGGTTGCAGGCTGTGACCATGCTATCTATAAATATTAAAAAAATAATTAAAAATAATTAGCATAGCATAGCTAAACTTAGTAATTAGGTATATACATACCTCTAAGGTTGGAGAGTTGAGACTATCTTGACATTCCACAAATGCCTGATCCATCTTAACGTCAAGTCCGATTGATGTATCGCAAGCATACCCCGGGTTCCAGGCCCGTGTAATACATTGTTCAGCGATACGAAAGCGACTATAGTCACAATATATAATAACTTCACTGCTAGGCAGGCCAAGATAACGATGAGCTGGGTCATCAGTGGGATTATGCTCCTTTTGCTGGGAATCAAGCACATTAACTTGCTTGAACCTATCTTTCACTAAAATCCAATCAGGATTATTAAGTGGAGGTAGGTTAGCAGAGTTAGGAGGCGGTGAGCGTATAAGATCGTGTAGAGAGTTAAAGAGAGTCTCTATAGTGGCAGACCGTGCTATATGCATCTCGCCTCGGTTCCGATATTGGACCGACCTATCCCTCTCGAGCTCGTCCAATGCCCTGGATGCCGCCTTGCTAAGCTCAAAAGCGCTTGCCATCCATTTCTTTACAAAAGCTTCACGATCATCCTGGTTGCTCCGGCAAGAAGCATCCAAATACCAGCCGTGACAAGGGCCAACGATGGTGACAAGCATAATCAAGAACATTAACAACATCTTAAAGAAGAGCAAGGTATAACAAGAATAAAGAGAGACACATTATAGCACGTTTGGTGTGCAGGCAGCTTATGTATGTATATAGAGGGCAGCTGTCAAAATTTGCATGCATGCGGCGTGGTCATGTTATTTTTGTCTCGACGCTATTTATTGCCTGCAGTAAATGTAATCTCGTATAATGAGATGGAAGCATTGTCTAAGAGCATAGGCCGCGGTAGACCCGCACACACACACACACGTATGTTGGATTACACGTGGGTGTGTGGAGCGGATGTGTGGATACACGGGCAGTGAGAGAAAGGATACGTAGCCTCTAGACTGGGGCAGGAATTCAAGACGGGCGCGTCTTAGATTGTAAGGGTATTTATAGGGGGATTTGGGCAGGGCCGTCGGACGAGGAATTCTCCCTCCATCATCACTGTAACACAGCTCTTCCCATTGATGCAGATCAATTTGAAACTCTCTCATCTATTCCAACAACACACAGACCACGGCCTGCCTGGTTCGATTGTACCACAATGGAGAAGTCGACAATACAATGCAGAGCGAGCATGGCCCTTTAATTGTCATTTTGCTACCACTCATGGAGCATGTGCTGAGTGAGATACGCGGAATAAGAATAAAAATTTTCTCGACATTGCTGAAACCCATCCCATGTAAGCTCAACACTTGAATCCCGCATCTCCTCTTTATCAGGCCTATAGGTGAACCGAGCGGCCGCACAATAGATATATATACATATATA